>JAEIIH010027024.1:0-19590 GCA_018904745.1 Drosophila orosa
ACATTTTTATCCATTTTTTCATTTTTTCATTATTTTTTATCACTTTTTCGTCGCTTTTCACAGATATGGTAAGTTTTTTGTATTTTATTTTAATAACTGAATCTAATTCTATTCTATTCTATTCTAAATCTATTTTAATAACTAAATCTAAAGATTGTTATAAGCTTTGTTTGTGATTTTGTATACCTTAAATGTTGTATTGTTTATTTATTTTATTTTATATTTAAAGTATTTTGTTATTAGCTTTATTATTTAAATACTTTCTTATTTAATTATATTATTTTATATTCGAAATGGTTGGTATTTCCCCTATTTAAAATCCTGCAGCTTTACTATTTGCTTTACCTTGGCTGTTCCTGCACCCACCGTTGTCCTTTGTTGATGTTTTGGGCCCTTGGCTTTCATTCCTCCTTTATTATTATGGTTTTATATATATTTTTTTTTGGCTGTCGATCCCCGGTTTTCGGTTTTATTTTTTAATATTTGCGGTTGTCGCTGTTGTTAAGCCATCGCATCAACTTGAGTTCAATTAAAATCCACATCAAACAATGGCCAGGCACGTAGAAACTACTTCAGGAATCGCTCGGCAGCTCCTGCTGCACTCGGGGGTGGCTCTACGCTTTATTCCGGGGTCCTTAATGAGCGAGGGTGACGTGGAGGACTCGTGTCCTGGCTTAAGTCCAACTCTCGCTCTCTTTCGCCGGCAAAGAACACGTGTCCACGCAAAACTTGTTGCCCTACAAGTTCCCCGTCTCTCGTCCAGGACTCGTTTATCCATATGACGCGATTCGCACGCGATGCCCGAAAAGTGTTTGTCCTTAAGTTCAAAATCATGTCCTTCGGAAAGCCGCCAGCCCGCCTTCGGAATCCCGTGCGTGCTGATTAACCCAATAACCCATCCACATGTGGGTGGTTTTTTTGGAACGGTTGCGGTGTATTTTAAGTCTACAGAATATTTGAGGAGAATGGATTGGAGTTTGGATCGTGAAAGATTTGATTTTGATTAGGAAATAAAGTGCGTTGAAGGCTTTGAAGTGAGCACAACAAGGTGAAAGGATGGGAGGACTATATAAAGCTGCGGAGAAAGTCAAGACTGAAACCCAGTTCGTAAATAAAAATAGGTATAAATACAGTGAAAGAGATAAATAATAATAGGTTTAGAAAATTAATGTTATCTATTGTTATTCGCGAAAAAACTAACAAATGAAAACCCTATCTTACTCTGATATTAATAAAATTTTAAATAATTAGTAACCTATAGTTTTTAGTACTCTTGATTATATTTAATCAATTTTTTTGTTAATTTTTTAGTTACAAGTTTTTAATAAATTACAAAGAATTGATCATCTCCGGCCCTGAGGAAACCAAAATCAAATTACCATTTGGCAGAACAAGGATGCACACCAGGAATGCCAAAGGAATGCCCCCACATAAAATTAATAAAAACTCGCGCAGCGAACCAAACGAAACAAGATGGTAGATTCCAGATTTTTTTTCTTCTCTTATTTTTTGAAACCATCAAGGAGAGACCCATCAAGGAACTGCGCAGGGCACCGGCTGATGTACATATATAATTAAATGGGCATTGGTTACGCCTCCGTTCGTTGTGTTCCTCCGGCATTGCCACCACCGAAACCAGCGAGACCTGATGACGATATTATTGTTAAATTGCAAAGCGCGCAAATCAAATTAACAACGCGCCCTGCACTTGTTGTTGTTGTTGCTGTCCCTTGGCCGCAGAAAAATGGTTGCAAAATGTCGTTGGCAACCACAGTGGCAAAGGCACCCCCGAAAAATGAGCGCCGCATAGAGCTCATCCATGCATCCACCCAGTGGAAAGCGGTCCACGACGACCCCCAGTTGCCCATCCCAATAAGGGCACCCAGCCACCCAACCACCCAGTTACCCAGCTACCGCGACACCCCACCACCCCACCACCCAACCACCCAACCACCTATCCACCAGCTGTGACCCGACGGCGTTAATGACGCACAAGTGTGACACTTTCCTCTCGACCGTCGCGGTAAGGGCACAGTGTGATCAAGGCGCTTAAAAATGCAATTAAAAAAAAATATATAAATTCGCCAGAAATATAAATAAAGCAAATAATATACAAGAATAAAATAAAATAAATAATAAACCACAAAAAAGTACTAAATGGGAATTATAAATACTAAGCGCTCTGTGAAAGTGTATGGCAAAAACTGGCTAATACAAATATATTATAAATTCGACTAAAAAATATTTTATAAATATTTCCAAATACAGAAAAACATTCCAACTAAAGTATAATATGATTTATCCAATATGAACATCAGTAAACATATATAATAAATATTTTTAAATACAGAAAACAAATTATACGAGCTCTTTTCCTATTCATTTCCATTTTTGAGAATCACAGTGCCGAAAGCAGGAGTGGAAGCTGAAATGCGAAACAGTAGCAAATTGTTGCTAAATTTTTTGTATTTTTTATTTTCTCAGTGCGTCTGCGTGGTGGCAGCAAGGACAACGAAAAAGGAATAACAAACGACACAAAAAAAAAAAAAAAAAACAAAAAACAAGAACGAAACAAGGAGCGGCATGAATAAATGAAAGCAGAAAATCAGTTGATTTTAATATGAAATTTCACGCTACCGCTCTCCCTCTCACTCGCTGTGCTCGCCAAAAAAAAGAAAGGAAAACGCAGTTTAATTGAAAATTATCGCAACATGGTTGTCACGCAATTATTTCACGTTATCACCAAACCAAAAAAAACCGAGAAAGGGAACGAGAGGGGTTGGTAAGGCTGGAAAAAGTAGCTGCTGAGATATCATTTGTATCCCAGGCGTTGCGAATTTTCCTAAAACAAGTGTAGGGCGTAAGGAAGGAAGGGGAGGAGGAACCACCACGGCTAACCACTGAAATTCGTCCTTGTGCAGGCCAGGCCACCTGACGTCGTCATAGCTGCATCCTGTCTTGCGGGGTGTCAGCTACAGATACGCAGATACATTTGTATCTTTTTCATATGCTCCGGTTGCCATGGCGTGAAATTTTAATTGCCCAAAAAAATCACAAGACTTTGCCAATCGAAAGTCATAATTGTGGGGTCAGAGAGAGCGAGGGGGTCACAAGTGTGTTAATAATCGAGGAAATTAAATACGGAAAGGTCGAAAACTAGGTCAGAATATTTTGTAAAAATTGATTTATATATTATTTAAGTATTTCGATCTATTGGCTAAAGGTTACACCCTACAAAGTACTTGTATAAGCAATTACTTTCCCTCTTCAACTCAAATATCAATCCTAATTGCTTTATTAAACGCCAAAGCTGGACAAAAAGTGAGAACTCATCGCCGCTGAGGGGCCATCATCTGGGACAAGTTAATTGAGGCAGTCAGAAACGAGTTGAGGTCGTCGAACAAAACAAGGATCAACCCTAATCCGGGCCTGCAGGCGACTAATTGACTTATTGATGGCCTCATTAACCGAACTCAACCTGCACAGATCCAGTTCTCCCCCAACTATTTTGATAAGCCAGAAATATACAGCAATACAGAAATCCAGCCATACAGAAATACAGAAATAAAACCTCAGAAAAATAAAAAGGGAAACGCTAAACGATGAATTGAGCTCGGGACCCAGGGGCACATTAATCAAAGGCAATCAAACAATGAGCGATTCGGCTGAAGTCGAAATGTTTTCCGTAAACAATGAGGAGCTGGTTGTCAATGAAAGTGAACAGGTTGGGAAAAATAAACCGAGATATGAGAACCGAGAACCAAAAACTGAGAACTGAGAACGGAGAACTGAGAAATCGGCCAGGGACAATGCAAAGGAAATGGTCAGGATCATGGGGTGTGTGTTGTTGGCTCAATCAATGCCAGCCAAACAAGTGTTATGAATGATTTGATGTTTTCATTTGTCCTCGTTTTTTATTTACCTATTTTTTTGGGAAACCAAACCAAACCAAACCAAACCCCAACAAACCGCACAAAGAAGCCCGGGTGAAAAAAGAAAAAGAGAGTGAAAAATCCCCGATAATAGTTTGGATTTCACTTTTAGAGCTCGCCAGACGCACTGGCACCGACGTCGTCGTCGATATGACAAGATTTATGAGGATCCACCGGCGGTTTTATTCCTAGTCCCGAATCCCGATTCCCTCGGCATTGTCCTGACCACGGATTTGTGTAAGAAATGATGAAAAATGTTTCAATAAATAGCTCGCAGGTTGGCCATCCCAATGGGAGGTCGCCTCCAATGGCAGCTTTTTACTTAACCAAAAACCGGTTAATATTTAGAGATATTTTAATGACTTAATTGACCAACGTGTGGTCATTCCTTCTACAAACCGAACAAATGAAAATCCAAGGGTACCTCGAATAAATTTGGTGACTTTATTAAAGGCATAATGTGTATACATGTGTATACAGTTTCTAAGAATATTTTCAAGTTAACTTTATTTTTATAACAAAGAATGTGTTCAAAATAATCATTAATTTTGTTGGTAATATTTTTAAAAGCAGCATTGTTTATATGGCAGGATCTGCCCAATTAGTCCTGTTTTTTCCTGTTCCCGCAGTAATTTTCCGTAATTTTTTAAGAAGGCGTGAACGAAGGGGGGCAACAAACAACAAATCAAAAATAAGAAACAGACGGAGACGTAGACTACCGGATAAAGTGGCAAATTTCCAAACAAATTTAATTTCCGGCCTTGGGTCAGCTGGATTGGCAAACATCATCTATCATCCAGGTACAGATGTAAACACAGTGCTCCCCTTAAAAAAAGGGGGCTCTCATTCCCCTGAAATCGTTTGTTTTGGCTTGTTTTCCACGATTTACGATTGAGCCATAAAAGAAGTCGGTCTAAAAACTGAAATATATAATATATTTAGAAATACAGAAACAAAAATTTAACCACAGCCAGGAGGCACTGATATAACTATCGATCTTTGTGACAAATAAAACAAACTCTTTGTATCAAAAAGTTTTTCTACGCGTTGGCAAACCCTTGCCAACTTCCCCGAAAAAGGATTTGCCTGTAAAAATGCGTTTTTCTAAAGTGAAAAAAAAGAGTGAGCCTCCTAGCCGCGTGTTGGAAGCGTGTGGACGCACCAGGTAAATCGTCCTTGACTCCTGGCATTGCATAAAATTTGCTAAGCTGCCGCAGGTAGGCCTCCTGCCTCCTGCAGATGACTCAACTGAATGCAACCCGCAGAAACCTCATCGTAAAACCGCGCGTACCGGGAATTGAGTAAGACAACACACACCGACACATTGCCTTGGTCGTTTATATTTATTTCTGCAGCGAGTTTCACTTATCCTTCAGATTCTTCTAGGTGTCCTGGCCACGGGGAGCATCCGATGGCTTCCTCTCCGACTCGGGCACCCCCTCAGCCTCTTTGCCGTCGCCGGAAATGTAGCCAGAGTTGTCCGATTTCTCCTCCTCGCTGGGGACTCTGACCTCGAGCCGCTTGCCTTCGCCCGTCCAATAAGTACCCTGAATTAGCTGGAATATCAAAGATATTGGATATGAAAATATATATAGTAATAAGATATTTAACCCACATTTGGGTCACGGGCCCTGGGTTGGCTAGCCGACTCCTCGGACACTTCAGACTCCTCAGACTTCTTCGATTCAGCTCTCACGGCGCGGCTTGATTTCTTGGAGCCTGCTGTCTTCTCCGACTCAGTTATCTTTAGTTGGGCAATGTGAGAACTTGCGATTCTATTAATATTTTAATAATATTTGATTACCCACCTGATTATTCCCGGCCATAGGCCTTCGCTCTGACACCTCCAATTCCTCTGATTCCTCAGACTCGCTTCTTATGGCCCTGTCCGACCTTCTGTCAAACCTTTTGGGCTCAGAGTCTCCGTATGGATATCGCTCAGACTGCTCCGACTCTCCTCGAACGGCCTGCAGGGATTTCTTGGAGTCCAATTGCTTAGACCTGGGTCTTCGCTCCGACTCTTCCGACTTCTCAGATTTATTGGAGTCCGATCTACCCGCCGACTGTCTGGCCTTGGGCCTTCGCTCCGACTCCTGCGACTTCCCAGACTCATCCGACTCACTGCGCCGCGATGTCCGGCTGGGTGGAGCCTTCTCCGAGTCGATGGGTGTGGGTGGTCTCCGCTGAGGCTTCTTTAGGGACCGGCGCAGATCCTGGAGCTGCTTGCCCATCTCGCGGCGGAATTCATCCCTATCCCCGCTGCTGAAATTTAACACATCCCCGTGGGTGTTCAAAGGCTGCAGGAATCTCGGACCGCTGCCAAGGGAGAGGCCTCCATGGAGCAGGCGGTTGAGTTTATCCAGAAACTTGGAAGAGGCCGCCAGTGGCAAACCCAGATCCTCCGCATCCAGGCACCGCCTATAGAAGCGCTTGGCAGTCTGTGGATGTGGTCTCCTAAGGACACGCATCGTGAATTTGCCAACTCCGCCCGAGCGATTCATGGTATTCAAACCAAAGATGTTTTCAACCAAAGATTTCTTTATGTTTCTTTTTTTTGGTCAAGCTCACGGCTCGTTTTACATGAATGTTTTATTATTTTTTTGTTTTTATTTTACGTTTCTGTTATAGGCGGTATTCGCGGTTATTATTTTTTTTTTACTATTACAGAACTTGTTTCCAATTTCTGTCTGTGTTTTTTGTTATTTTTGTTCAACCGAGAAATCTGCGATATATTGCTTGACGACACGAACACACTTTGTGAATTTCTGAACTGTATACTATTTTTTTCTTATTCAATTTGTATTGTTTTGTTTTTTTTTTTGAGACGGAAAATTTTGAAGAAATTTGTTTCGAAAATTAAGCCGAAAAATGTGTTGTTACAGAGTCGGTGTAGGGTTAACGACTGACGATCTGGGGACCTGACTCTAGCCCCAAAACTCGGATGACGGGTGACATGTAGGGCCACGCCAACTCAGACAAGAACACCCGCCTACTTCGGCTCGGTTCCATAAAACAATTGACTTTCTAACCGTTCATAAAAATCGCATAAAAACGGATGGATTTTTTGGTTTGCGAGAAAATGGGAAAGTTAACAGGATTTTCGGTGGAAAAAAAAACGGCAATTTAATGCGACAGAAACAAAAAAAAAAGGATTTGCTGGGGTTAGAATTCGCAGGAAATTGCATCTTTTATGAGGCTGGGTTTTTGGCACGTAACCCTAGCGCATAACCCTAAGCCCTAAACCGATTTCCCAGCTACCTGCCACGCCCTTCTGCCGCTTCGCCCCTTTTGCAGCTAATTATGTCATTTGGCGTAAGTCAAGGCTGCAAAGTCAATTGCGGAAAATGGGTAAAAATGTGACACAAACGAGCCGAGAAAATGCCATAAAAATTGATGGGTGAAAAGGTGGAGGGGGGCTTGCAACTGGAATTGCAACCCCGAAGAGGGTAGAAAATATATATTTTATTTGTACAAAAAAATGGCTGAGCTTGGGTCTACAATTAGGTAATTATTTGTGAACAAGTTAATCATACTATTATTGGTTTTTTAATATGTAATATCTAATATCTATATTTATTTTCTTTGTATTTTATTTTTTATAGTTTATAGAAGGTATTGAAAATATGATAAGTTCTACAAGGAAATACATAAGAATTATTAAAATTACTTACAACTCTTCTTGACGTTAGCTACCCTTTTTTTAATGTGCTGTTTAAATTACCATTCACAGAAATCCATTAAATTATGTGTACTTCTAACTAAGAAAAGATTAGCTTAATTATTTTGTTATACATATTATTTTATTATATTATTTATTAATACATTTTTCTATATTCTGTTAACGTATTTCCTCTCTCAATTCCACAGCAATCTTAGAGAAACTCCTCATGAAAATTCGCTAAAATATATATAAAAAAAATATGAAATTCGTTCGGTCTCTCCTCCTTAACCCTTCTGCCTTATGCGCACTGTTTTACCCCCATAGTTAACCCATTCCCGCCAACATGTTGTCGTCAGTGTCCAGGACAATTTGCCTGCAATATTGCGTTGACAGCCACGAGAAATAATAGCCCAACAATTTATACAATTTATGAGTTTTGTGAAAAGCGGCCAAGGGCTGAAGGGGGTGGCAAGGGTTACCCAAAAAAGTGTGTGTGTGTGTAGCATACTTAAGCGGGCGTCGGTGGGTGGTGAACGAAACAAGACATGAAAAAAAACAGAGAAATCACAACCGAAAATCATAAATTCGGCATGTCTAATGACAATTTGCCAGCTCCACATGAGGGGGGAAAATAAAATGTTGAGAGACCATTTTTATCGTTTTGATTTTGGATTCTCTGTGCCTGTGCCTGTGCGGCCTACCCCTTTTATGTTGGCTCATAAAAAGCGTTTGTTGTTCGGCTTAAGGTCCCCCAGGCTATGGATTTTGGACTTTTGACTACAAAACATGGTGACGCCGCCGCATGGACCGCAGACCAATTTAAAAATGACGCAAAGTTCCCGGAGACTCCAGTGGCCAACCCTTGATGGATTTCAACTTTATACTTTTGGGGTTTAACTGGGTTTGTTTACTATAATTAAGGTTCTCTTGATGGAAAACTCTAAGAATAAAATATATTTTAACTTAAGTCCTATTATCCTTAATTTATTACATTAAATACTGTAACAAGTAGGCCTCTTCGTTGGCGACATACATAAATCTATAATAATTAAAAATCAAGGCTTTTAAAAAGTATAAATAACAGCAAGTATCCTGGCAGCTGGTAAAAGTGGACACTCGGGACATTTATGAGGCCAAACGGCTGGCTGCCCGATGCCAGACGCATCCGCAGTATAAATCAAACCCGTCCGGAGGATCTCTCAAACACTGTTGATCCCATTGTGGAATTGGGGATTCGAGGAGCAGCAGTTAGCAGTTGAGGCCTGTGAGTTGCCATAACTCATCCGGCGGAGTTCTTGGCCACTGTTTCAGGGCCCGAAATGAAGCAATCAGGGCCCAGAGAGAATGGTAACAGCCCCGGGTAATTGTTGTTTGGCATTTGGCCGATGATGTCACCACACACGGAGACCCCGCCATTGTCGTTTCCTCTTCCTGTTCTCTCTTCCCCCTGGAAGCCTCCGTATGGCTGTATATATAGACATTGTCTATTCTGGTTCAGCTCGAGACGTTTTACGATTGTTTACTGCTGCCTCGGATGCTTCTTTGTCACACAGAGAAAAAATCCAAGTACTTTAACTGAAAATAAAAGGAAAAAAGAAAATATTTAAGGAAATATTTCAAAAGGAACTTTGCTTTAAGTTAACCTAGATAAACATTGTCCCTAGCTAAGGCTTAACAAAATATTTCTTTAATTTGGAATTTTAATTCTGCTATTCCATACTATTTTATAATTATAATTATATATTTTTTATTATATATTTTGTATATTATTTCTTCAATATTATCATTATTGTTGACCTTTTTATTGTACACAATTTTCTCTTTGTGCATCGAATGTCCATCTAAAGTCCAAACCCGAAATGAGAACCGAGCCCATTGTGGCCAAGGCACTTTAGGCCATTCAGTTGTAGTTTCAGCTCCTGGGTGTTCCCTTTTTCCCTCCCCCTCCACAAGGCCACAATGCCCCCCTCGAATGACCCCTTGGCAGCGCATTTAAGTCCCGATAAATACGCATTTGATTTGGGTCCCACCCGAAGGACAGAAGATAATAGAAATCGAATGGAAATCGGTTCAGCTTATTATTAAATCAACCCTTTGGCCGAGTCCCTTGTTTACCCAAACTATTAGCTCCACGCCAAGGGGGAGGAGTTGGGCTTAGGCCCTGGCAATTCGGGGGATTTGCGGCCACTGGCCATTGAGAGTTGGGAGAGGGGTGAAGTTCCAGAAAAAAAAACAAGGAAAATGACTAGAAATGTAATACTCTTTATCTGAAGTTATTTGTATAAATCTAAAAGGAAAATCAAGCCAACTAAAGTAGAAGCAGTCACTACATCATTATTATTTCAACTAATAATAATTTATGAATAGTTCCAATAATATAATGTAATAAAATAATATTCCCCTTTATATTAATTGTAAATATTAACAGAAACAAACTTGAAAAAGAAAGCAACTGCCCCTGGCAGTGTATCCCTGCAAAGAGTGACATAAAAATAAGCATAAAATTAAATGTGCCACATTGAGGAATGGACAAGGAGTTGGACCCAAGGGGTTAAGGCGTTAAGGGGTTAAGCACGGGGTCAGCGTGAGGCGTTTAAGTTGATTTCGTTTTGAATGCTTATTTTATTGCGTGGAAAATGACGCCAACGTGGCCAAGAAATGGTGACTGTCCCATTTTGGCCATGGCTAGGTGGATTGGATTGGATTGGATTGGCTTGGATTGGCTTGGATTCGATGGGATCGGACTGGACTGGACCCGGACCCAGACCCGGACTGGACTTGGCTCCAGTCGCTTTTATGGCCGGCGATTGTATCGGGAATTTCGTACGCAATAAAATTCAAATATACTTGCGATAAAAATCAAATCTTGTTGGACATTCGAGGCTCCATTTTCCCCCACCAGCTTCTCGATTTCCAGCTCAATTTTCCCTTACTGCCAGTGATTCGCTTTTATTGTGTCTCCATGTGTGCGAAAATAGATTGAATTAACAGCATATAAGATAAGGACGAGCGGCAGGAACTGAGCCTGAAAAAGAATACTGAGAAAAGTAACAATTAAAATTCAGAAAGCGATTTTAAAATCATATTTAACAGCCAAGACTTGTGAAAGCTAAAACCTATTGAATATATATATATATCTCCACAAAGATGATTACCTCCTCTCGAGAGCGGAAAGGTGAAAAAGTTAAGAAATCAATTTCAAAAAGAACCGACACTGGCCGAAAAATTCCAGGAAAGTGACCAACTGCGGTTAGTGATAGGTTCGTGTTGAATTTCTGTTTCCATTCCAGTTTGAGGACAGTTTGGGATACTAATGAAGTGCTCTCCAGTTGTATCTGCATCCGAGAGACGGGTTCCTGTATCTGTATCTGCTGCCATATCTATGGCCGAGTGCCCCTGGGGCGTTGTCGGATGCATTTGGCAAATAAAACACCTACCGACAAGCCAGCATGTCGTCTATACAAAAGGGCCAGCCAACTGCAACTGTTGCCAAAAAAAAAGAAGAGAAAAAACCAAAAACTGAAGAGAAATGTGCCCAAACAGTAGGAGACAATGTTGGACTAGGACTAGAACTGGAACTGAGACTCAAACTGAAACTGCAGGGCAATTAGAACATTATCAGGCGGCAATAATCGACTCGTTTGCACCCAAGTGTCGTCGTCCTGCTGCCTTGTCGTAATAATAAAAGGACCCTCTCTGCTATCCGTGGAGCATTGGGAAAACAACAGGACATCTCTCGCTCCGTCTGTCCCCTGCCAGAGATACGAGGCAAGGCGACATTGTCGGCGGCGACAGTCGGGCATCAAAGTCGATTATCACAATTTTTGGGATTTGCCTTAAATCACGCACTGGGCCAAGCAGTCATCGTCGTCGTCGTCGACGTCGACGTTGGAAACGACTCAATTAAAATTCCTGGAATGTAGCGCATTTTCCTAGGCGGTTTCTGTGGTTTTTGATGTTGCCCCTCTGCGCCTGCTAATCCGTTAAATTAATGATAATGCGCGCAGCAAACTCGTAAATATTGTAGGGCCAGACGCTGACCATTGTCCTGTTGTTACTCCTGACACTCGGTGTATCTTCATTCCGAAAAATCCCCCTCATCTTGGTCCTAATTTCTTTACACACACACACACGCTGAATTCTGGGGGATTAGGTGAGAGTGCCGAGGCTTTAAAGTTTTTTAAAATTTAGTTTAAAATGAGGTTAGGCTTTGTTTGGATAGTTGGAAATATTTGTAGGTAATTTATAAATATTTATTTAACACAAGGAAACTCATACGGATTTAAAGCTTGATTTCTTTGATATATAAGTTGTGTTATCTTGTTATTTGAGGCATTAAGTTATTCATTTGAGCAGCTCAGAGAAAGAGCGTTCATGGAGGTATAATTTCTATACTATTCGTTGGGCATGCTAATCGTTCTATCGAGATCTAGCTGCCTGGCTTAAGAAGAGCTGCCAACAGAAGGTACTACTTGACCTACCCCTGGGCCCATAGACATGCGCAATTCCTAGTTCAAAATAAACCATTATTTGACCCACTGGCGGCCATACTTGGCCAAAACTTGGGGTTGGCGTTTTACGATTGGGTGTAAGGGGTGCCCAAGGGTTAAACACTAAATTCTGGAAATTACAGAATATAGAAACATATATTTAAACAGATTTTTAGCTTACATTTGCCTATATTTTAAAGCGATTCTAGGGTAACCGAATACTCAAATCTCTGACCATTTGAATTCATTATTTAAAATTATTTCCAACACAGGGCTTTGCTGTCCAGCGTTATCCCATGTCCGATGTCCAACTGAGATCCCAATCCCCAGCCCAGAATCCAGCTGGTGACGAAGGCAATTTGCATTTGAAGGGGTCGGGGTCGGGGTCGGGGTTGGGTCGTGTTAGCCACTGGGTGACAGGCATTAAATAATTAACTGGCATTCAACATTTATAAGGACAAGAGAAATATAAGGATAAGAGGGAAATGGGAAGCGACGGCGGCGGGGAAATGGGATTTCCCTGACTCAGACAATGTCAAGTAATCCCCAAAAGAAAACATTTAACATACGTAAGTGGCAATTGAATTAAAAACCAATAATATCAACCGAAAGTAACAAGCAGCTCGGAACGTAACATGTGTAGAGATATTTATTTAACAAACATGGCAAAAAATAATACGGCAAAACCCTAGAAACAAGAACAGGAATTACACGGTGAAAAAAATCATTTGGTTTACCTAATTTTTGCAATTAAGGGAATGAATTTTAAACTACAAATTTAAGTAAATTTATTGTTTTAAGTGAGTAATACTTTGTTTTTTGATTTTAATACTTATTAAAAATATTTTCAACTGTCAAGTTACAGCTTTTTATAAAAGAGAACCAATTTATTTTTCACTGTGATTGGTACAGAAAAAAAATAAAAGAAAGGAAAGCGAGGAAAACCAAACAGCCCAGCGACAATCGAAATGCGAATGGAAAATCAAAGGTGAAAAGATGTGAAAAGCAAACGGAACGTGCATGGGGAGCATTTAACCCCCGCTTCGCTTTCCGCTTTTCCCTTAACGTTTTCCATTTCCCATTTTCCACCAACAACTCCGGGTAAGCCGCTACTGAGGCACACATGACGTATTGGCAGGAGCTCCTGGAGTCCTGGTGCGGGTCCCGGGCTCCCTTGCCACCTTTTTGCCCGCTCCATGATCCACCGCTCCACCGCCGCCTTTCCGCTTTTCCGCTTTTCCTGCTCGCAACTCTGGGGCACTTGAAAGCCCGGGCATATCTTGATTGTTTGCATGTAAATCTGCACAAAATCCCCAAAGTACCCAAGTACCCGAAGTACCCAAAGGAAGAGACAGTCCCCCGATTTTTCCGACCGATTTTCCCCCCTCCCCCCACTTCCCGCGTGGGTGGCGGAGCTCCACGATGATGGCCTTGGCGCATCGCATCGCATCGCCTGGCAATCCCTTGCACAATTGAACCTGGAGGGGGGTCAGTCCGTCCTGAGTTACCTGTTCGATTTTTCCAGGTGTGCTGCTATTTTTACAAACGGTGAGGTTGGGTTGAGAAAATGCCCTACCAGGTGCTATCTGTTTTTTTTCTTAAAGAGCAATAAGTGTAATTTATTTAAATTAAAGGAAATACTTCTTATAAGAATATTAATCGAGTTTAAAAATTATAAGGAGCTTTTATTATATTATTAAAAACAATAAAGTAGAATAATATACTTCATCTTAAATATAGAATACCCTTTAATAACATTAAATAAACAAGGAATTAAATTAGAAAATATCTTAAATTAATTTCTATATATGAAATTAAATCCCTTGAAAATGAATGTTATATAAAATCATATATTTCTTTACCTAAAAAGTAGCTCTGTAAAATTGTCCCCTAAGCCGAATCCTTCAAGAATTCCCCAACCCTTCCCCCTCACCGGTCCCCGGCTCCCACATTGCGTGGCCAATTTTCCGATTTTCCGCTGCTCGTTTTTCCCTGTTCTTCAGCTCCCCATTTCTCATTTCCCAACTTGCTCCAGCTCCTGCCCAGTCTTCCGCTTTCGCTGCACTCGTTCCTTCCTCAACCCTCCGCCTTTATTGGAATTTCACAATAAACTGCAGAGTGCAAAAAAAAAAAGAAAACAAAAAACAAAAAATGACGTAAAAACGTAAATAAAAATGTGCAAAAGAGTTGCAGATACTCGTAGGCCAAAGCCAAACCATGGCATTTGTAGAAGTTTTTGGTTTTGGTTGGGCCTTTTCCCCCCAACTACGACATGCCACGCCCCTCTGGCCCCTATATACGTTGCACTCTTTTTTTTATCCACCGCCACCCTGGCGAAGGATGTAATTAAAAAAGGGCAACATCAACATCAGCAACAGGATGGCGGAGAAAAAAGCGAGCTCTGGAGCTTGTAAACTTTGCAGCACACGACACTCGAAGTTGCGACACAACAGGCAGAACCCCAGAATTCTCCTTCTCCTTCCCTCTGAACCCTCTGAACCCGGTGACCCCCCGACTTGTGCCCCCTTGGGGCCAAATCGATGAGCTGCTCTAACGATATCCATAGCTCAAAGCCAAATCTCGGCACAAACAGGATATACATATGGCTCGGCAGTCAAAGTCAATCCTTGCATACACCCCTCCTGATTTTAGATCACAGAGAGAGAAAACGAGATTTTAGCTGAATAAAGGGTTCTCTTTTTTATATATAATAAATATAAAGTATAATAATATAATAATATAATAAATATACTAAATATAAAATAAATTTGTAATCTATTTTTTAAAACAGAAATATTTTACAAGCCTTACATACAAGCTTTATCATCACCTGCAACTCTCTGAGATTCACAGAAAGTGCTGTGCATTATTATTGATTTATTAATATTATATTTCTCCATTATCCATAGATTATATATATATATCTTAAAGCTAAATATCTTTTAGCTAGACTTTTCTTTCAGTACCGATTTCCCCTCGGTGATGCCGCATCCGCTGCGACTTGGGTTTGTAGTCAAGTCAGCTCCTGTTTTCGCTTTTGGCCACCTCTCGCTTCTTTTTTTCGTTTGTGCAGCCTTTGTTTCTTATCGAGACGAGGATGAGGACTCGCCCTCGTTGTTGTTTTTTTTTTCCTTTTTTTTTGCGGGTATTTTGTATTTTCCCTGTGATATTGAGCCGGCTGGTGGCACTCAAAGGAAAGCCAGAGCGGAGCCTGCTTCGCTTTTCCGACCATTTTCCCCGGTTTGTGTTAAGCTTCTGCTGCTGCTGCCGCCTTGACGTATTCGGTTTAGTGTGATTTGTATGGCTGAAAGGAGCAGGAAAATTCGGAATGAAGGCTAAGAGAGACCGGTCAACAAACGGAGCTGAAAGCGAAACGCTTAGTCTTTATCTCTCTCTCTCTCTCTTTATAATTAGAGCCCGATTTAAAGTCATTTGACTTTAAATCATAAATATATCAATAAAAATATCATCTATATTTTAACTTATAAGTGTTAAAGTATACATTTTCTTACTTAACAAATTCAAAACTCATAGAACCTTGAGACCCATTAAGCAGACTTTATTCCACCGGGTTTATTAGCTCTTGACCTGCTACTGGCTTTTATATTCCCTTTAAATTTCAGCAGTAGATAAATCTCTCACTTGATACTCTGGCCCTGGACTTTCCACGGACTTTTCTTCTCTTTTGCTGGGAAAGCTGCCTCCTCTTCTTGATTTCCACTTCCACCTCCATCTCTGGCCATTGCGGATTTCGAAATGCGTCCTCTTTTTTCATTCTTCCGGAGCCATGTTGCTGCTGTTGTTGCACTCACATCCGCTACATGGCGGCTTGTTGGTTTTCCCTTTTTCGCCTAGGCTTTTCCTCACACTGAGCTAAATTATACAGAATTTCCAGGCTTAAGCTAAGCAAAGGAAGCCCAGCATTTGAGGAGAAATGTATATCCTAAACCTGGGGTCTAGAAGGCTTTATATCCTTAAGAAACTGGCTTGACTAGGACCTAATTTGTTAATAAAAAATCACACTAGCCGCGGATGCCTTGGACTATATATATTTTTGTTCAACATTGAGATGGGATTTCTATGCTCGAACTGATTTCTAGTTATGATGTTATGTGCTTGTCTGAGTTAGGTGTTGCGATGTGATCCATAATGGGCTTCTCGTGGCGTCCTACTTGAACCTGAACCAGCGTCCCATGTGCAGGCTGTCTTTGGTGACGATCAGGCGGTAATTTTGTTGACGCTGCCGCTGCGCGGCTAGTAACTCCTGGTAACGATCCTGGACGGTGTTGACGGGACGGGGTGGCTGGTTCAGTAGATTTGGCATTTTGCGGGGTTCCTGCAGCTGCGGTTTCTGCACCAGGGCCTTGGGAAAGCGGTCAGAGAGGTTGGGAGTCGGAACACTGTTCTTCCTCCATTTGGTCATTGACTCTGCAATTTCCGCCAACATGTGGCCTGGTACAACCGAGAACTTGACCCTCAAGCAATTTGAAGCTAAGGAGTGAGATACAGGAAATGCCGATTCAGGATATCGAAAGAAATATTAGCAACTCACTGCAGTTCAGCGAGCGCGCCCATTGCTGGGTTTGCATCACGACATTTCTCTTCACTAAACTAAACATTTTTGTGAAATAGCTAGGATCGATAATGTTCTTATAATTTTGGTATGTAGACGATGTTGTATACGCCTCTAATCGAATAATTTTACGTTCTCCACGTTCTTCTAATTTCTAAACGCGACCTAAATATGATAAATACAATTTTTTTGGAAGTATAAAAATTTTTGTATGCCAAAAAGAACACCGGTTTTGTACAAAAAAGTTGAAATTTTCGAATGAAATGAATTCAAATGACTGGCTCTTCTCTTGAGTGGAAAATCAAAGCCTGCGACGTTTTCCCCAGCCTGCTTTTCCATTTCCACAGCCCCCATTTTCCCCATTTCCCCCAGTTTGCCAGTTTCCCAGTTTCCCAGCTTCCATCTCCCTTTGCATGCATATTTATAGTTCCGCTTGTTGACAAATATCGCGCTCTGTTGACTGACGGAAAATTCCTGGGGTCAGGGGGAAAAAAGCGGAAGCTGCACTGATTAGAAACATAGTGTGGTGTCCTCGCGAGTCCTCGGAAAAACTGCTGGTCCTGGCACAAAAAAAGCACGCACGCTGCCATGTTAAAAAATCGAGAGACGGAAAAGCTGGTAACCAACGACACTCTCACACTCTTTGATTATGAATTTGGAAGATAATATTGAATGAATTGGTAATAATCTGGAATCAGGAATCAGGAACTTTACCTGAAATAAAATGCTTTAATAAATAAACAGCTACATATACTTTTATAATCCATTTTCTATCCATTTCTATGCCAACCTATAAACAAAATGTTTGCTTAACAAGACCAGGAATAAGGAATAATTTTAATATACAGTAAAAATGAACCCAGTTACTTTTTGTATTATTAAAGAGCATTCATAGTTCGTTATGTCCTCGCTGTTGGACAAATTCACTTGTCAGGGAATTGCATTTCCTGGAGAGTGTCCTGCCGCTCCTTTTTCAGCACTCCAGTCGCATTTTTCTAAACAAATCCTATGCCATGAATACAAAATGGCCACATCGACTGGCTAGTTCGGGTCGCATATTTTAGCGATTGAAATATTAATGGGTGGCCGAGGAAAAGGGACGTAAAGGGAAGGATATGTGTATGTATGGCAGCGCCGGCGCTACACTTGTCTTTGTTCAGCAATTTGTGGCAACAATTGGCACAAAGGGTGGCGCACAATAAAAGCCACCTAAGGCTGCACACAGGTTGCCCCCGGCATGTGTGTATATAACGTACTTACCGTATGCGCATCTATTTTCCGGCTATTAGCATTCGGCTAAGCCGCACTTAGGCCTAATGTGTAGGCCTCTCAAGGATCCTCGGCAGACCGACTGTCTCTCATGCATATGTATATACATACGACCTGGGATAATCCTTTATCGGGCGATCGTGCAGGTCCTTTGTTTGGGCTGCCCTGCCCTGCGCCATTGTGCAACCGACACTTGTCCAAATCCCACAGTCCACGGCTCACAAAAACACACCCGGCCACAAAGGATATATGGGATATAGAGATATCTGGCCGGATCCTGAGCTGGTTCGATCGATGGCCCATTGTGCTGCCAGAGATCTCTGCGCGATCCACTCAAGATAAATTAGGCCGCCGCAAAGTGTGCGTGTAAGCTTAGCCCTGGGATCAGATTGGATTGGTCTTTGCTACGGGGGCATGAGCGGTGGTCCTATAAGGTATATACATCACAAAGAGTAGGTAGTAACGAGATCTCAGACGGCATGTCTTCCGGTTGATTATCACCCATAGCTCAGAGCAATAAAAATCATCTAGATGTGATGCTCAAGATCAGGAATATCAAGGATATATACTTGAAATTATTAAATAAATATATATAATTTAATTAAAATATAAATTATATTAATAATCATATGAAAAGTGATCTAAAAAATGCACTGAAACAAAACAGCTGCTTGATGCAATTGTCTTCTGCCAAACTATCTTTAAATGTTGACTAAATTCTCTTAAATACACACAAATATATATAAATTTTAGCCCATAATTAATTTATTAATAATTGAATATTTTAAGAGTCAGAATGAGAAGAACTTACAGCTTTTTATGCAGTCAAGTTTTATAATCATACTTACCCTGAACCCACCACTCAAAGGCACACAAAATAATTACAATTTGTACAAAAATGTCTATAATACCAATCGAATATATCTTCAACTCAAGATATTCAGTATCTGCTGGCGTTAAAACTCCTCAAACAGTCTCCTACCTCGTTCAAGCCCGGACAAAGGCAAAAAGGCAGCTGAAATTCTGTACATAAAAATTACAATACTCGTACAGAAAAGTTTATTACGAGAAATCCATGAAAATCAATGGAATGCGAGTAATAAACAGAGCAAACAGGGCGGGGACGCGGACGGGGGCGCAATTATTAAAATAATGTCCACGGGCCATTGAGTTCATAACGCGAATGAGGCCGCAATAAAATAAATAAATGAAGAGGAACTTGTCCTCAAATGAGGCATGCAAATGTCGCCAGGGCGAAATAACAAAGGAATCCCGGGCATCCCTGGCCCATCCTGGCACTGAAATTTATTAAAGAAAAAAAAAAAGGAAACAAGGGGAAAAAATCTGATGAAAACACCAGAGAGCAGCGGCGAAAATAACAATATCCAGGGGATACCGAGTATCCAGCGGCTGGGAGGGTGAACTTTGGATGCCGGATTGCTCAATTTTCGGCCATTGGCCACAGCTGTTGGCCTGATAGATTAAAGGGCGGCCAGATATTAAATCTCGGCCAGATATATCCCCTCTTCTTGCTCCAGGAACTGTGACTTCTGCGAGGATACATATCTGGCTTAATTGAAAAGGGTGCAGGTTGAGGGGATTTTTAATATAAACAAAAGAGTTATTAATATATATGAATGGCAATCTTTATATAAATTCAAAGAG
>JAEIIH010027040.1:0-16338 GCA_018904745.1 Drosophila orosa
ACAACTGCAGCAAACTGTCAGCTGCTAACTTTAAAAGCTAAAAATGTTTATAGGAAACTCGTTACACAAATCGAATAGAAATTCTCTTCTCTCGTTTGCAGCAATCTCATTTCACGAGGGGGCGTACACCCTGGATGACCCTGGCAGCCCCCGGGAAAACTCACTAATTTCCCATCGTAAAAACTTCAAATGCTGTTTGTCGATGGAGAGGTGTAATTTCAATAGGTGTATAAAAAGAGGGAAAAGGGCAGAGGAAAGGCCAATTGCCAGTGATGGACTTGCAACACAGAAAAAAGGTGGAGATATTGGTCCACCAGTTGCAATCTGTAATTGCTTAACTTCAGTTTCAACACAGGAAATCAGAATGGTGATTATCTTTACAAATACAAACATTTACATTTATGGGTGTTTCTACACAGGTGACAAAGAGTTTTATATATTCTTTAAATATAATTTTTAATACCCAATTAAAAGACCACCAATCTGCCAAAAGAATCACTTATTTCTCTTACCATTATCCCCTTTAAGCTATCCCCCATTCATTTTAAATTTTCCTGTCTTTAGCCCTTTCATTATCGCCAAAGCCTTGTATTTGAGCCAAGTATTTGCCACAATCGACAAACAATTTAATTAGAGAAAAAAAGAATGGAAAGCATAGAAGTAGACAGAATTTGTGAACTGAACTTCGGCTTTGACTCCTCTCATCTATTTGTCTAGCAATTAAAAAAGTATAAAACCAGCAAATTAAATGCGCCAACTGTTGGACCAAGTTTTTTTCACTCCCCTTATTTTTCCCAAATTCTATTTTCAGCTCCAATTTTTTCAGCTTCTGCAGCTTTGGCAAACTTTTTGTGCCAAGAACGGGGAAGAGGGATAAAAAGTAAACCAACAGGCGTCGCGACGCCGCACTTAATTAAATTAAAAGGAGTTTTCCCACACCGCCGCACTGTGGCACCAAAACGATGCGAAAAGTCAACAATAACAAACGAGAAAACAAGAGAAAAATTGAGCAAAATGTTGGCCAAACAGACGGCGACAGTCGCGGGAAATCAGCAAAACTAATGCGGAAAGTTATTTTTTTGTGCGGCAGCGGGAAAAGGTTGGAAATGGGAGGAAGAGGGACCTGTGGGAGGTGAAGGAAGTAGGCGGTGGGCGGTGGGCGGTGGGCGGTGGGCAATGGGTGACAGCTGCCTTTGGTGGTCGTGTAAGTCGAGGAGGCGTGGCCCGTCACCGAACTCACAGCGCCGTGAAATGGCCGACAACTTTCATCTGCCAAGCGGAACTTAGTTTGCCGCCCTGTTCCGGTTTTCACTTCCGGTGATTCTGGGCTTTGGGAGATCATTTTATAGGATTTTGTTGATATTTTTATTTCAACTTTGGTAATAAACTTGAAAAATTTTGTTATTTAAAGGAAGCTTAAAATAAACAATTGTAGGTTTTCCTTTTATATATATTTATATATACCTTTATTTATACAAATGTATATATACATGTTTATATATTGAATTATTATTTGTCATATTTGATCAATAGAAATCCTAGCAACATTTTTGTTATAAGATAAAATATTCAATTATCATGTAACTTTCTTTGCTAAAATTATTAATATAATTTTCTCTTCGCGACTGAAAACAATTATTTGAAAGCCAGAACACAATTGTGGGCTTTCTTTAACGCCCACTATGTTTCTCTTTTTTTTTGTTTTTGCAAACTGTCGAGGGCGGCACAGAGTTTATCAACTTAATTAGAGGCTTGATTACGCCGACTGTCGTCCGTCTCCATGGGCATTAAAATTAAACGCGACGAGAATGGCTAAGGAGGCTGCGGCGAGGATCCGGACTCCGGATATGGAAGAGGATTCCGGCGACAGAATCCGGAAACGATGGCGGCACTTTGACATTTTAAAGCAGACGCCGCCAGACGGCGTGTCGCTTATCGCAAGCACCTACCCACAGCCACAGCAACCCTTTAGCGCCACAGTCTGTTATCAGCTTATGGCTCCCATTTGGTTAGCAGCCCTTTAACTGCTTGCCATTTATCGTAGATTTGATTTATGGCGCAATTAAAAACTGTCCCAGATGAATTGTGGGCGGGGGGGATGGACGGGATAAAGGGCGGGGTGGAGCAGCAGTTCACATTTAAGGCCTGGCCAGCTCACACGATCCACGGCTGCTTTTCGCTTCTTTCCGCCAACGGGGCAGCATCGAAGCGAAGCCAAATTTATGGCAACAAATTTATTGGCAAAAAGTGGCTTCAGAACGGGCGCCAAAAAAAAAAAATGGGCAACGCGGAAATTTAAATAGAATTTTCGCTTGCTTAAGAGTGACAAACGGGACCAGAAAGGCGGAAAAGAGCTGCAAGTGAAATGGTAAATCCCACTAAGCCACACCGCAAAATATTTAGGATAAGGAATTGCGAAGGGTTCTTTCAAAGTGGCAGTTTAAAAATATATAAATAAATATGTAAATATTGAAATATATGTTATAAATTATATATTGTAGTTAAGAAGATATTACTTTACTTTACTGGTTTTCTAAGATGTTAAAAAATACCTTAAGCTGTTAATATTTCTATGATATTTCTCCCTTTAAAACTGCCGCAGCTACCCTCGCTCCCAGGCCGTATCAACCTGACTTAGGCTGCTCCTCCGTCTTGGACATACACTCTCCGTCTCCCATCTCAACCTCCTAATGTTTGCCCCCATCGGCCAGCTGTTTGCCTGCACTTTGAGTTATGCATTGTGGGACTGCTCCGGCCTTTTTGGACTCGTGTCAAACATATATAGACCGACACAGGGCCAAGCACATATAGCTGTAGCTATATATAACGAGTCAGTGCAACATGTTGCCAGTGCCATGAAATGTAAATAAATTTCTCATGCGGCCTGGCATGTCGTAAAACACGAGGTTAATGTGGTAAAAGCTGGCTAGACATCTGATTCATGGCAGTGGGTAGCGCGGAGTGTTAAAAGGGGGCCAAACAGGAGGAGTTACCACAGTTACCCAGAGCGGGCAACATATTGTTGCCTAAGCAAACTATTAAGGACAGTAAGTGGCATTTAATGGGGTTTACTCGTGGATGGGAAGTGCAATCGCATATTTCATTGCCAACTTTGGTTGTGCACGACAACTGTTTAAGCTTGGGGGAAACGAAGCTCTCCAGAGGAAGCTACAAATCTGGACAACTTAGACACCATAAAGCTGAGTAACTTTTTCAAAATAAATTTCTACAAGTACCAAATTGTGTGGGGGAATTATTTGTGTAATCCAACTCTTAAATATAATCAATTTATAGCATTGAGAAAATTCCGTTTATTATTGTTTTGAACTTTAAATGAAAATATTGTAAATATTTGGATTTATTTTTAATAGAATGTAATTCCTGTTTAAGCTTAAAGTCATTTTCTCATCACCTTCACTTAAATAAGGTATTTTTTCGTACTAATTTTAGCACAGGAATGTCTTGCCCCTAAGTCGCCACAAAGTAGGCAACATTTGTTGAGGATTACTGCGGTCTTGTCTGAGATTTACCTTTAACCCATTACGGCCTCTCGTCCTGAGGCAACAACCGCAACAACAACAACAACAGGTCACGCAGTCAATTATTATAAACTGACAAAAGTGCCAAGGTAACAAATGTTGAAGCTCAAGCTGGAAAATCCCCTTCGGCCTCTCCATTTAATTAACACGCACACACAGACATGCCAAAAAATTGAGTTAAAACTTTTTTTTGGCTGCGGCACCAGCAGAGGGGGGCTAAGAGGGGGCTGAGAGGGATGGAAAATTAATTTGGCGCCCTTTTGCCCGACGCTCTAACTCGCACATAAACTTCTAATTGGCAGCACATTCCGCATACGCCGCGTTGGCCCATGGATAAACTTTTTCACCCCAGCCTGCCGGAGGATGAGCCCTGAAAAAGGGCGAGGGGAACACCACAACTTTGACGTTTTTGTGTGCGGAAAAGTTATAATAGATTTTTAGTTTCACTCACTTAGTTGAAAATATTTTAGAAATGGGCTGCAGCGGCGGTGGCAGCGGGCAGCGGGCAGCTGGGAGAATCTGCTGTCGACCAAAAAAACTAATCATTTGTAGTTATGGACTAAGTTGACTTTCAGCCCGCAATGTTCGCAGATTGAATTGAATTGTTTTGGGGCTTGATGATTTTGTGCGGAAGAAGGTCACTCAATTTGCCGTCAATGGAAGTGTTGTGTAAATAGTTGTTGTTGAGTTTACCATGTGGTCCGGCTATCGAGTTAATGGGGAATGCTGAATGAAATTGAGCTGGACATTTTGCAGGGAAAATAGTTGTTGAACTTTAAAGCGAATTTAAAAGATAACCAAGATATTGTAGTATCACTTACTTAAATCATTTGAATTCCTACTCATACTATCTGCAATTAAAAAGTACCCTGGGGTTGTGTAATTGTTCAACTTAAAGCTTTAAAGTTTAAAAACTTGTCTAAATACGCTCAGTGGCAGTTAAAATTTATTTTCCATTATTCATTGGCCTTATCAGTTTAATCTCCTTCTGCCACGAGCTCCTGCCGCTTCCAAAACTCAATTATATTTGTTTATTCATTCCCAAAACTAATCCGGCTATTTAATGTGCTCAACTTGGCCAGCAGCAGCATATATCTTGGCCAGAATTCTGCCGCCCAAGGAAACTTTGTTGTTCTGGTTTCTGGTCTTGGGGTCTACGTCTACTATGGCTTTTCTGGCTTTTTCCGCTCATCCCGCTCCGCATTTCCTCGCCTGTCTCGGAAAACTTTCCCCTGGGCGTCATGCTGTCTGTGCTTGTGGCTTTTCGCTGCCAGTTTTATGGTCAACATTTTCCCACACCCACTTCTCACTCCCGGCTCCTGGCTCCCGGCTCTCCTGTTTTGCTTCTTGGTTCATATATCTTTAATTTTTTATGCTCGCCGTTATGTCAGCACATTTGCCATAGCATACTTTTCAGCAGCCACAAAACTTGAGTTGCTGTCATTAGCGGGAAAGATTCTCGAGAAGAAGAATGGCCAAGGGTGCACGCAAAAAAAAGTATTTTGAGTTAATCTTTAGAAGAAAATATTCTTGGCTCTATTAATATTTATTGCTTTTTCTCTTAGTAATTTTTTTAAATATTAGTAAATGCTATGTATATCCCAGTTTTAATTGAATTAAGAAGCGCATAAAAACAACAAGATAATTAGGAAGGTAAGATGTCAGACTTTAATAATATTTAAAACCTAATATATATTACTTTAGTTTTCTAGAAAATTTATTAAGACTTTAAAAGGAATTGTTAGCTATTAAAAGAAAACAATAATAAATTAAAATAGATTTATTTATTAACTTAAGTATTGCTAATTTATTTCAGGTGCATCTCCTGGATTTTATTTGTGCGAGTTGACTGTTTTGTGGCCCATAACTGGGTCAACAATGGAAGCTCTTTGAGGTCCTTTTCCTCATTCCGTTAGCCGTCTGCTTCTCCGTCCGTCTCGTCCTCGTCCTCCTCCTCCTCATCATCCTCCTCCTTTGTGGTTATCCTGGCTGCTGGCTGCTTTGCCATTGTCGGGGCCAACGCCATCGTTTACAAGTCAAGTGGCGCGCATAACACCAAAAAATTGTGTAACGAAAACAATTTATTTTGCTGTAGAACTTGATGTTTCACTGCTGCTGAATGCCGGCTGCTCCACCTCCTGTCATTGTCAGTTGGCGTCCAGATTTGACAGCCAGATTCCGTCCAATGCGCATTTTTTTTTCTACCAAGTCTCTTTAGTTTTATTCACACATTTTAACATTGCATTAAATGACAGCATTTGTTAAATTTGTTTTGTCAGTTAAATCCTTTTTGCGGGTTTCAAACGTCAAATCGCATTTATTTATTTTTAATTTTATTTTGTTCATATTTTGATTATGACGTGTAAATTTAAGTGCCTGCTAGGTTCTATCCAATTGAATTTCCCCCGCAGCGATTGCGTAAAAAATGTTAATTACTTTTCAATTGGCATAGGTTGGGATTTTCCGTTTGACACTCGCATGAAGTGTGCCAAAGCAATTGCAGTTAAATATTTGCATTTATTTCATAATATTGGCAATCAAATATTTACATGTCATTGCACCCGGGGCGGGGAATAATTTTGGTCATAAATATTAAATGTTTTGGGGGCGATTGGCTTTGAATTTTAATTCAAAGAGCATATTTGCGAGCTTTGTTTTATCGATTAAATTATTTGTTTATTTGTAATTTAAAGCTGGCATTTAAACTAACACGCTTAAAGCGTTGTTTAGTGTTGGTTTCTAATGGCTTTTAAGTAAAATAAATTTTGTAATTAATACATGGAGTATTTTCTAATATTCGTTAATTGCCGGGCATCTTTAAATGTTTGATTAACAACCAAAAGGTTGTTAAATAAACCGTAAATAATTGGTTAAAATACCAAGCGTTTGAAATCGTTTTGTTTAAATTTGTTGAGATTTTTATTTTAAAGATCAAGACTTAGTCTTTAAGTATACTTCTTAATATTCATCAAGAACGATAATTATCTTAAAGGTAAATCCTTTATCTAGCAACTAACTATTATGCAAATATAAGTATACCATTATAGTAGATTTCTTAATCAATATTTCCATTATTTCATTCACCTTAAACCCAATATTGTCAAGTTGACTGAAATTCGCTGCATGTTTGACCTGCTGGCAAATGCATTCGCCACAGCTGGCAAACATTTTAGCCCACTGACCAAAACGTGACAATTTTGGCCAAGCCAAGCACCCAAGGCACACACACCGAGACTGAGGACAAACATGGCAGCTACTTGAAGTTGGCCAAAGGCACTTGGCCGTGTGTGCCAAAGCAGCTGTTCGCTTATTGTCAGTCGCTTGGCTTACAGCTCTCAGTATTTGCATAAAGATTCGATTCGAGATGAGGATGAGGGGATCAGGACAAATAGCGCAAAGCTGCCACAAGAATCAAGGAAATGCAAACAAGGACAAAAGGCTAAAAAGAATTTCTTTCTTTAGAAGATTTTGTTCATTTATTATTTATTTGATTTGGATAACCGACACTAACTAGCTTCCATTAGAAATTTGAATAGATTTTCTTTGTACAGATCAGCTGTTAAATGCCATCGCACTCTCAGTTGACGAAAGATTGTGCAACACGGGATCAACGGGAAACGTAATGGTGCTGATCTTCCCACCAATGTCATGAATCTCGTAGTGAAAGTTCTTTTCAACAAAAACCACAGAATTGGTGGTTGTTGGTTTCCTTATGTGGTGACTGCTGCTGTTGAAAGTCCAGTTTGAGGCTTCCGGAATTCTAGTTACCAAATCGAAGCACTGGGCCAGTTTCCTGGACCACACAGAGGTCGCATCGAAACTGATGCGTTCTCGCCTGTAAAGTCCAACCGCTTCTCTAATGTTTCGAAAGGTATTCATGGTCACCACAGCCGTGGGCGTATCTCCGAAATAGTATTGGGGAAAGTCCAGGACAACGATCGGTGATCCCTTCACCCGGCGACCATTTCGCCTTTTCGTGTCCTGCTCATCGAATTCCTCCATGTGAACGGTTTGGCAGTTCAGGCGTTCGATAATCTTCACTGACCTTAAATAATTCGGATGGCGTTGTATGCGCTCATCCATGAACTCTAAGCTAGCACGTAGTTTCTTGATCACTTCTTCCCGGATACATTCCTCCACAAGAAAGCTCACCACCTGGCCAATTCCGATTGGGTGCCTCAGGTCCTTGGCAATGATCTCTAAAGCCTGGCCTATATCTCCACTTGCGAATAGGATCAATATTTGGGGCTTCACCCACTTCTTATGGCTTCCATTTAAAGGATAATCGTACTGATGTCGTTTGAGTAAATGGGCATAGATGTCTGCACGTAGTATATCGTCTTCCTCCTCCATGTTACTTCGAATTTCAATATTATTAACGTAACTTTTTGATTTGGTTGACAGTAGATGCTGGGATATTTTCAATTTAAAAGAGAACTGTCGTAATTTCCACCTTTCCCCTGCAATATAAACAAATTACACCCAGAGCACTTAGGACAATTAAAAATCAAACAAAGTATGCAAAGAGACTGCGGAAATCGTCGGACCGCCAGCAGGCTAATGAAACCATGTGAAAAACTTGCTCAAATCGGCGTCGAGAAACCGAAAGGCCGCATAAACTGAGTGCAAAAGATAAGCCTAATGAAGATTGCAATTGGCCAATTGTTGCCACTCGGCAGCAGAGATTTTTGTGAGTTTTTTTCTTCGCCTTTTGGGCAATGGCAAAAATTAGCAGCAATTAAAGGAAATTCGCAACGAAATGCGATAAGTGCGGCCGATATAAATGTGTTTGAAGTTTCCCATTTGTGGGGAAGGTGAAGTCAAAGTCGATTTCAGCTTGGCTGTGTCGTTATGGCCTGAAAAATTGGCTCAACGAGATGGAAAAAGTGGCCATAAGTGGGTCAAATTGATTCTGATAAATGGCCAATGGCAGCTGTTTGAGTTTGGCTCCCCATAGAACTTTATGGCAATCTATTTCCTTATTGAGCATTCTTCCTAATGCCTCTTGTTTCTGTATATTTATCAGTTTAAATGAAAATCGCTTTCATTGGCTTTTATTTGCTACAAAACTGCCAATTTAATGGATTGTATATTTGTTTTTTTCTTTTTGTGGTTAAAAGCCATGTGAAGGCTGTTGGTTTATTGAATAAATATTTAATAGTCTCTGTTTTTAACATGTATAATAATTAGATTGGTACAAGTCAAAGTTTTGTGATAATATTTTCCATATACAAATTATTTAAAACCAAAAACACATACCAGAGTCTTCCTCCATAAGCCTTCATAATAAATTACAGCCTTTTTAGGCTCATAAAAAATACAAGTACCCCAATTAAAGTGCCATCACCATTCCCACACTCGTCTTATAAAGATGTACGTACATCATGTCACAATATTTTGACATCTTGCTGTCAGGCCTGAAATAATCATGGGCCCTTAATGAGATGCAAGACGAATGGGCACCGCGTTTTTTTGATAAATTGATAAGGTCTTCGGTAGGTACAAATTACAGGCCTGCAAAGGTTGCCCCCGGTACTCAGACAAGCCTAATTAAAGCCGTATATGCATAATAAAAATCAGAAAAAATGTGAGGAATACGAAAAAATCAACCTAAAACTTGTTGTGCATCTTGTGAATGAGAGCTGAATCGAGGCAGAAAACTCAACAGAAGCAGCAGCAGACGCAGAATCTTCAAGGGCGATCGATTAACGCAAAACTGGTTTCGAGACCATCTGGAAAATCGGGCAGCTGTGAGGGGCGTAGTAGGTGTCAAAGGCCCCTGCATCTCGATGAGTCAGTCTTTATTATGATTCCCACTTTTAATGGTCAAGGCCAAGTCGCAAGAGTCACGATCTGACAAATTGAGTTAATTTAAATATTTGGAGTAAGAGAAACAAATTGTTATCGATTGTCAGTCGCCCACATGGATGTTTTTCATTGGAGCCACTTAAACACAATGCGGAAATGGAGCACATCGGCCCTATAAGGTTAACAGACCTTTGCTGCATTTAAAATTCAATGTTTTTATGCCATTATGATGCGTATTTATGTTTCCAATTGTTTTCTGTTGTCTTAAACACCCAATAAAACGTTGAATCTATAAATCTCATTCATTTTTATTAAAATATTTGGTGGGTTTTTGGTTTCCGAGTCTGAATACAGTACATATTCCATTACAAATTTGTACAACACATACTCAAACACTTTCCCTTTTTAACCTCACACATAAATCCCACAAATTCCTGTCACTTTAATAAATATTAAAATAAATATAAAATGCAGTTGGATTAAAAAAGAGAAGTAATGCATTAATTGCCATAATATTGTATAAAAGCGTGCACGCATTGTGTGCAATCTGCAACAATGTTGCAATTGCCATCAATTAAATGAAAATCCTCAACAATTTGCATGGCCATGCAAATTATGCTCAACAGGCGGGAAAAAAGCCGATTCCGTCGATGCCAATGCAGATGCCGATGCCGAGATGGAACAAAAGAAAAACTCGAAAATAAAAACAAGTAAGGTAAAATGAAAATGAAAATGAAAACTTTAGTTGCACAGAAATTGACGTAACTGGCATTTAATTTGCAGGCGAAAGGCCATGCAAAAGTAAGAAAAAACAGACGTTCAGCTACTTTCTAAAAGCGAAATCGAAAGTTGTCAGTGTGATGAAGGAAATCATTCCTGGACATTTAAATATCGGAACAGGAGTTCAAAGACAAAGCAGCAGTAACTTTAAGAAGCTAAAGTTTTGCCTTATATTTTTTTTATAATTTATAATTAGTTTGTAATTTAAATAATCCATTTTCAATGTAAAAATATTTTTAAATTACATATTCCTATTAAATCAGCTATATTATCTTGCGTACATTTTATTTGTATCTATTTTTCAATATTTTTAATTGATGTGTCACCTTAAAATCCAAGTAATTTGGCAACAAATATTTTTTAACACTTTTCTTACGATCTACCGAAACTAATCAATGATATGTTCTTCGAAATATCTGATGCCAGCTTACTACGTTTTTTATTGCTGCCTGTATACATATATTAAATTTTCTCTTAGACCCATACCATCAGTAAATCCAGTATCATTTTATGTGGGCTTATCTACCAATTCATGTGAACTGATAACAGATTATTGGCCCCTCTTTGTGGGGCATATAATATGTATGTATGACACTAGCAGAAAATCTTAAATAAACATACAATAAAGTAAATAAATTAAACATAAGATTATGGGTAATATAATTCGCTTAAAAGCATATTAATTAACCTAAAATATATTATGTGCCTGTCAATATTTCAACATTAATCAGGTGTCACATGGGCACTATCGACCTATTGTCGCGTTTCGGTATCACTAAATACACATATTTGACAAGTATAGCCAATTGATTTGCGGGACTCCGCTTAGTTGGCTTCGGGAAACCGTCTGGTGCGGATCGTAATAACCTTTCAGAAATAATGGCCGCCATGCGATCCTTAATCGTATTTATTATTTTACTAGAAGTGCTCCTTATGGTCTATCTCATAACTCCCAGTAAAACGGACTTTGTGGAGGAACCCTCAATAAAGGAAGAAAAATATTCCGAAAACTATACAGACGGCGAGCACTTAATGGACTTTGCAAATTTCTCATATACGCTAGAACAACCGTCCTGCGGAGTGGAGACCCAAGGATTAATCCTGATCCACACGGCACCGAATCACTTTGAAAAGCGTTCAGTGATAAGGGAGACCTGGGGTGGCGTTAGTTCCGTCCAAGACTCTCCCCTGCGGCTGATATTTGCGCTGGGAGGCGTTCAAAATGATTCAATGCAAACATCGCTGATTAAGGAACACACTCTGTTCGGGGATCTACTTCAGGGGAACTTTGTTGACACTTACGTGAATATAACCTACAAGCATGTGATGGTCCTCAAGTGGTTCAATTCACATTGCAACCATGCCAAGTTGCTGATGAAAATCGATGACGACATATTCGTGAATACCAGGTTGCTCTTGGATAACCTGGTGGAACCGGTGGCAGCTTCTGACAAAATCTTGGGTAATATTCTGCAGCGAAGAGAGAACGTCTTGTTGTGCTCAAAAAATCCGCATCCACGAGTGATACGATCCCACAGATCCAAGTGGCGTGTGAGTTTCAACGAATATCCCGATAGTTATTACCCGGACTTTTGTCCGGGCTTCATCGTAATTTATAGTCCAGATGTGGCCAAGAGGCTCTATGAGCAGGTCCAGCAATCACCCTACTTTCGACTGGACGACGTCTACATCACGGGAATAATGTCGAAACGGGCGAATATCTCGATCACTGACCTCAAACCATTTGTCCTGTATCCCGGCAAGACGAAGCAGAAGTTGCTGAGCGGCGAAGTGCCAGTGTCAGCGATGGACTTCCTGGTTTCCTGGCACAAAATCGAAGCCGAAGAGATGAGAACTCTGTGGACCCTGTTCGCCGGTGGCCAGTAATCGGATTCAAGAGCCAAGGCCCCGGGCCTCCTTCAATCTCCCAGCTCCAATTCATTGCGAGTCAAGTGCGTTCAATTTCCTTCGGGGAACTTGCCCTCATCAATATAAATCACAACAAAGGGCCCTTGGCAACTGGCTTTTGACATTGTTTACCTCATCAGTTCGTGGAGCCCCTTACATCTCTACTTGACGGATGTTCCCATCCATCCATTGTTTTTTGGCCAGTCGGAAGGCCCTGTTGCCGGGCTCGCCTTTTGATGGATGCGTTGCAGGCAGCTGTTTTTGGCCAACAATGGAGGGCCGAGTAGGGCCAGTGATGTCCGAAAGCCAAACTCACATCCAAGTTCATATTTTCGGAGCTATGAACTGGGCTAAGTGAGGAGTACATATCATTCTTACCCTTCTGTCAGCATCAACAGTTGTGTATTTGATTAAAATCTCATAAAGTGCTCTTACTGCCATTTTAGCCTTAAATAATATTGAAACTTTAATAAATTGAATCTATAATTAATTGATAATTAAAAACTTAAGCTAATTAATAGTATAATCTATACATTTCTATATAAATACACAGTGATGATAATCTAATCGAACATTTACAGTTCACGGTGTACTTCAGGGTACTTAAAGATAAAGAAACACATGCCACTGCTGATAATAATGGATTTCGAATTCATTAATGAAAGAAATTATACCCAAATTCCACCTCTTTAAAGTCAATAGCTATTAAAATTATTTAATAATACCGAAAGGCAGCCAATCATTTCTAAAGTTTCGTTGTCAAGCCGTGACATTAAGCTCAATTTGTGATTTGCGCTTATCTCATTGGTCATATCTTGTTCGCAGTTCTGCATCGCCGCACTGGAGTTTCCATTGAGGTTGGCAATTTGAATTGCAAAACGAAAGCGAAGCCGACGCTTATCTGGCAGTATTTATCTCTGACGGTAGCAGGCTGGGTAAATATTGTCCAGGGCATAAGCACTCCGTATCGCTCAGTTCGTATCTGATTCTGTATCTATGTCGGTGTCGACCATTCCCCGGCCAAAACAGCTGCAGGCCAAAGTGTCAAAATATGCACAATCTGGTGTTGCATGTATGCAAATTATTGTCACTTTAATACACGATTCTGTTTAATTTTCATTGTACAGACAAGCGACATGTTGTAATACTTCACAGCTATTAATACAAATATTGTTTAATTTCTGAGTGAATCATCTCAAAAGAATTATAATTTTACTACGTAATTAATAAATTTATAATTAAACAACAAAGAGAGGAGATTATTTCAATGCGTAATTAATTTATTGCAATTTAAAACAAGCTTTCTGAAATACCTGACTCAACAAAATAAGATATCTTTTACTAATTAAATTGATTGGCACGTTAACAAAGACATTGCTATTTTTATCAAATCAAGATATTTTTAATTAAATTTTTTGTCGTTGGCTTTTCGGCACATTTAACTCAATTTTTTTTATTTTTGAGAATTATCAATTAAAAGAATTAAAAGAAAACCCACCTTTGGCTATACTTTTGATAAGAAAAAGACACTATTCCCTGCTTAATTGATTAGTTTTATTTACAATGTACAAATGTGTTATTTATTTCAAACGAAAATTATTTTACAGCCTTAAGAGAAACCAAATGAAAATAGACAAAAAACACCGCAGTATTAAAGCAATTTAATAAAATGTGTTTTATTCTTAGCTATTTTTCCCTTCAGTTATCAGGTCCCAACGATCTTCTTTTTCATATTTTTCGAAGCTTATAAATTTCAATTTTACTACTATTGTTTTCTTAACAAAACAATGTTTTAGTTTTACCATCCATTCACTTGGCTTATTTTTAAAAAATCCCTTTTTCGTTAAAAATATTTGCCGTATCTCAGTTTTCGCTTGCCATCGATCAACAAGGAGTCGCACATATTTTCCGACTCTTAAAAAATAAAAGCACAATCACCCCGTTGGGTTCTCATTTTTTTTATTTTTTGTTTGTCAGGAACAATGCCGCTTTCCTTGCCTTTAGTCATCATATTATTTTCAGTACCGCCCCGTCCCATGTAGTTAGCCATTTATTCGTGTGTGAGAACCGCTTTTCATTTTTTTTGTTTTCAGCGTTTTCATTTGATTTTTTTTTTTTTTGCCCTTTTCGAGTTCCGTTCTCTGAACGAACCAACAATGGATGGGCAATCCAAAAGCGAGCATCCATTTTCGATTTTTCATCATCAATGGCGGGCCCTTCTTCCTTTCTGGCTTGACTTATTTCTTTGCCGTTGGATTTTTCCCTTTTTTGCAGCTTTTTTCGATATTGTTCGGTGCATTTTTATTGGAACGCTTTTGGCTCTTTTCGCGGGGTGAGGGGGAAAATCGACGAAGAGGCTCTCTTTTTCCCTTTGGCTTTTTGTGACTGGTTCCTGGCCATTGTTTACTTCCGTTTCCGGTCGGCAAAAGGAGCCAGAGCAGAGTTTCGAGGGTATTGGCATATGCAAATATTTTCGACATGATTGCATTTTGTTCGCTTTTGATTCCATGTGTGTGTGTGGGTTGACTTTTGGTTGTTAATCGAATTGACGAAATTAAAAATATATATCTGCATCGAAACGAAATTAAACTTTAAAGGGAAATGCAGGCTGTCATGTTGTATGCTTTTCCCTCTGGCTTGCAATTTGTAGTACCCAGTCAAGCTTTTATATCTCTTATCGCATTTGTCATGCTCAGGCCTTTTTTTTCTAAGAAAAACGAGGTAAAAGGACACTCGCATGTCGCTCAAATGTAATTAAATGAGTTTGTTTATTTTAGAAAATGTGTTTCGCACTTTTCACGCCCTTTTAAGTAAATTTTGAGGCTCTTTTTTCGCGTTTTTTGGTGGCCGTGTGGCCTAATTAGGTAAAAATATTTACCCACGTGCCGCCTGAACCCCACACACACACATTTCGCATCTTAACGTTTGCCTTTTTAAACGCTCTTAAAATGCTTAGCCCTTGTGCTCTTGGGTGATTTTCATTTTATGTCGTGTAAATAAAAATTAAAACGAGCTCACTTTTTCCCTTCATTTCGCGTATAGAATTTATTATTATTTTTTGTTTTATTTTGGGTGCAACTTTTTAAGCGACTTTTTGTGGCGCGTGCTTAATTTTTAAAGACTTTGTTTTTGGCGGTTGGGTTGGAAATTATGTTTATACAGGCACTGAAAAGTTTAACTTTTTTTTGAGTTGCCATATCCCTTACAATGCAACTGATACTTTGGGGATTTCTGGGTTACTTGGCTAACAAATCTTTGTGCTAATTTGTTACACGACTTTACGGCTGCTTCTAAATCGTTTACTTAACTTTTGTGGATTTTTTAAGACTTTTTCTTAATTGGTTTTTGCTTAGATTATTTACAAGCCAAGTTTTGGGTGGGAAAACATATCTAATTATGTTGGAAGATAAATTATTGAATGGGATTAAGTAAATAAAATTCAAATTGCAATAAAAAAACCGTTTAGTATCGTTTTAATTAAAATTTAACAAGAACCAGCTAGTAACTGGTTGTACAATAATGCATTATTATTACGAAATAATATAAATAATGCAGTAGGACTACTTAATTCCTAAAAATCGAAGGCTCAAGTATACCAATTTAAAATCGAAAGAAGAGGTTAAGGGAAGGCCAATATAACCAATCGATAAATGCATGTGCTGAGCAGATATGGGAAAGCAGCACAAAGAAACCGATTTAAGCCCCAGTCAGGTAGAGGCTATGACCAACAGAGTCGAGGCTCCAAAATAGAAAGAAAGAGGTAGTAACCCAAAGAGAGAGAGAGAGAGAGAGAGAGAGAGAGAGAGAGAAGGAGAGACAGGATGGAGCCAGAAGCTTTGGAATGGTAAGTTGACTTACTCCAATTGGTATTGGCATATTGGCCAAAGTTTTCCAACGCCAAAGTGGATTGCCTCTTGATTAATTAAAAGCTCTTTGATGCCCCTGCTTCTCTTGTTGTGTGCGTGTGTGTTCACCTTTTCGAACCTGTATTTCCTTTTATTACCCCTTTCTATTTTCCACCTTCGTTTATGTCCTTCCAGTTTTACTTCAGCCCTGCTCCAGTGGTATTGACAAAAGTCTTGGGTAGCTGTCAAGGACGTTATCGAGTTGCATACAGAAAGGGTTAAGCCAGGGGTTAAGGCAGCTGTACAGCTGGGTTTAATATAATATTACTAAGATTTATCAGATGCAACAGGTTAGGAGTAAATGAAATAGGCTTCAGCATTAAGAAAACAATTTTGTACACAAGTTTTTAAGTTGTAAAACTTGGAAAAGGTACTTACTAGCGAAAAATAAAATTATC
>JAEIIH010027065.1:0-10686 GCA_018904745.1 Drosophila orosa
TTATATAAATATTTAAAGTACTGTGTAAAAAAATATTTGTAGAATTGTAGATTTATAATAAGATGTTAATTACTTTAAATGAATTTGGAAACCCAATATAAACTTAATAAACAATAAAATCAACATGTTACGTCTTTCAAATATTCCCTTTAAACCTTATTTCATTCCACACAAGCTTCCCTTTAAGTCTTTCCTATACTCTTCAGATAGTTATGACTTATCCTCACAAAAACCCACTATATATCTCCATTTTATGAGACAATAACACCCAATTAAATCCAAAAATGCCTGAATGAATGACCCCTACATGCCTTCCTGTCATCTTAACAGTGGACACATGTATGTGCAACATGTGGCAAGTTCTAAAAGCGACCCCCTGCCACTCTATTTCCCCCTCGGAAAAACTCCAAAAGCCAATTTTCGCACAATTTTTGGGTGGCATTATTTATTAGATGGCCCCGTTGAAAGCCAAGCGCAGGCGACAGTTGGCGCAAGTTGGTGTAAAATGGACCCAACCTCAGTTTCGATCCCGATCCCATAGATTTCTGCCAAGTAAATATATACAGACAAAATATGTGCGGCGGTGGAGGCCTACGGCGCTTTTGATTTATGCCATGCAAGTGTCAAAAAATGTCCTGTTGCACAGACACAAGCGTTGCCTCGTCGCCGTCGGCACAGATTTTGGTCAGAGATAAAATGGACCTCAATTTGGTTGGTTTAAAAAGTGAAAAAAGAACCACAAGCAGCCAAAGCAAATAAAATGTTTGAATTGCAATTGAAAATTCATGAATTTGCCGGCGATTTTGTGTGATTGTGTCAACGGCGCTGGCGTGGGGTCATAAAAATGGCCGATTTAAACAAATTTGCAGGCATTACTTAGCGTCCGATACGAATTTAGATTAAGCTGACAGCTAAAGAATTATGAGAAATTTATATTTGTCTATCTGGGAAATCTAGGGATTATTTAGATAATAACCTGAAGTCAGCGAGGCTTGGAAATAATTAATTAGGAATTTGCTAATAATGTTCTTAGGGAAATTAAAGAGATTTATATTTATATAAATATATTTGGTAAACATTTAAACTTTCTACAGGAACTCTCTTAAATATGTTTAAATTAACCATTTGTTTACCTTCGAAATAAACAATATTATTTTTAGAATCAAAACGAAAAAGCTTTGGCTAATTTTACTCCCTACTTTATCACCTTGAATTAAAAAAGCACCTCTCTTTGAAATAACATTTCGTTTGTTTGTTTATCAGCCACAATAATATTTTAAATATATTTTTTCCGGCTTATCCCGCCAAATATATATGTTTACAAATATTTTAAAAATTCCACTGCATAAAATATGGCTTTTCTTAAGTCAAAACAATATGTAAAATCATAAAAACCAACCAATAAAAATTAAATAAAAATTAGAAAACTATTTTTCGACAGCGCGTGTCGCCATTTAAATGATCTGTGATCGCTCGCCTTCAGGGAACATCGTTGCCACATAAATGAAGAATAAATATTTATGTTTTTTAATGCTTTTGAGCACAGACAACAAATGAGTCTGAGGGGAGAGGTGAAAGCAGCTGCTGGCTGGCCAAGAGCAACGACTTCCAGTGGGCCGACAAGTGTGAATACAGCCAAGTCGACAGATCGATCCACCCACGCCTTTTCGCAGTTTTAATTTTATACACAAACTCTTAATTTATATTTCTAGACTGCAACGAATTGGATTTTGCATGTATAAAAAATATAAGAAATACGAAAAAAAATTGTTTTAAAAATCCCCCTGAGAAAAAGCAACGTGTGTGACGCAATGTAGCCTGAGTTGTTTGCCAATTGGCAGCCTTTCGTTGCCCCCCTACGTGTGCTCTTCCTTTTTTATTCTATTTTGCAGATTCATACAGATTTTTAATATCCCGAGTACTGACACTGACCAAGGCCATTGAAATGGGCGGCGATGCGATTCAAGTTTAATTTTAATAAACGCATTTTGTGGCAAGCGACAGGCGACAGTTCGCTGCTCTCGATATTTTACATTTTTTTTATACTTTTTTTGTTGATTAAAATCAACGCTATGACGGCGATGCCTATGTCTAGGCCTGATCATTATCACTCTGTCTATATAGTACTATATATACTCTAGACATACGTGTATGTAAGGCAGGGCTATTGATTAGCTTGAACTTAATTTATTCAAGCCAAATTCGTAGGAAAAAAGGGGTCTCTGCTACAATTACACTCATATTTCTTTGAATAGAATTACTTTTGCCTAGAAAATTAACTAAAACAAGACGGAAAAATCTGTTTCCTAATGTATTTAACTAAAACAAGGCGGAAAAATCTATTTTCTAATGTATTTAACTATTTAGAATATCATAGAAATCTTTTAAGCATTTAAATTCTACTGATAAAGTCCTTCGATATATGCTGCTAATTTATTGAAGCCAAATTCGTAGGAAAAATGTGATATTTTCAATAATTACTGTCCGTCTTTTCTAAACAGAATTTTGTTTGCCTTGAAACTAACTAAAACAAGACGAAAAAAGCTATTATCTACCGTATTTAACTATCTAGAATATCATAGAAATTATTTAAGCATTCAAATTCTACTGAAAAAGTCCCCTAAAAAAACTACGAAAATATTACACCTCAGAAACAGGATATATATTATTTTATTTCATGTTTTAGACACCTTTACGAAGGATTTCAATGCCATATCATATTCTATGGCGTTCCTGATATATCAAATCATTTTTAAAAGATTCCTTAAATGTTTCTCTTTCAATCTTAAACTCTTCTTTCATTTTCCTCCTCAAAATGCAAATAAAAACATATTTTTAAATTAATATAATCCCACTCACCGCTCATTCTTGTCGTATTTGGCAATTTCTGTGTCATTTCTAATATTTCAAATCATATTTTCATGATTCCTTAATGATTCCCTTTCAATCTCACAACTCTTCTTTTAATTTCCTCCCCAAAATGCAAATAAAAATATAATTGTTAATAAATAAAATCCCACTCACCGTTCATCCTTGTCGTATTTAGGAAAGCTGACATGCTCCAGCAGCAGTGAGGACTCGCTCTGTGGCTCCGCTGAGATGCCCAAGGCACGCTGCCTTTGGAAATTCTGTCCAGACTTGCGGGTGGCTCCCGTGGCAGTGCTGGGACCACTGACACCACTCCCACTGCCAGATCCTCCTCCGGAGCCTCCAGCACCGCTGCCCGTGCCCGCACAGCCCGCTGCACTGCTTCGACTGAAGGGAAAGACGCTCTGGAATTTGTCCAAATGCGACTTGAGCTCGGCTATCTCATTGTCCTTGAACTGGAGGGCACGCTGCATTTCCTGTATCTTGAGCTCCTTGGCCTGTATGATCTGTATGAAGCGCTCCTCCTGCGGCGAGGCGGCCACATAGTTGATCATGAGGCTGGGATCATTTCCAGAAGGAGCAGGCATCATGCCCACCGGCGACGGTGTGGCCGATCCTCCCGATCCACTCGAGATCCTTAGGCTCTGCATTTGCTGCTGCAGATTAAGGGTATTCGGCGGCTGCAGCTGTGTCGGCGAGTGGCATACGTTGGCAATGGCTCCGGGTATGGCCACCGGTTGGCTCTGGCTCTGATTATGGCTGGGACTTGGCTGCTGGTGGTACAGCACAGGGCTGCCCTGGCTGGTGTACAGGCCCTGGGTTTGGGCCTGAAGCTGCTGTAGCTGCTGGTAGCGTTGCTGCAACTGCAACTCCTGCTGATGCAACAGACTCCTCGGATCCTGATGCAGCTGCTGGGTGCCCGATGGCGGTGTGCCGTAGATCAACGTATGTGTCAGCACATCCGAGTTGGGTGGCGGGGCTGGTATCAAGCGGAGACCCGATGCCGTGTGCTCCAGACCAATGAGACCACCGCCGGCCGTTGGCAAGGTCACAATGCCACCTAGATGGTTGTTATTGTTGTTGTTGTGATGATGACCAGCCGTGGCATTGGGCAGACCGCCGCTATTATTGTTGTTATTATTATTATTATTGACACTGATGCTCACCAGTCCCAGGTCAGTGGGGAACTGATAGTTGGCGTTCGGCTCCTGCTGCATGCTGGCTGCTTTTCGTATCGCCTCCGATGTGGACTCGGCTCGCCTCGTCGTCTTTTGATCTTCGGCACTGCTATGCCGGCGATAGCGATGATTCGGAATCGGAATCGCACTCGGACTCTGTATCTGTATCTGTAAGTGTGACGATGGACTCCTCTCTGCTGGTATCTCCGGGTCTATGTCCGGTGGCTTGGCCTCGCTGATCCTCTCCCGGTCGTCTCTGTCCCGCTCCCAATCGCGATCTATTATCGCTGGCTGCAGCTTCTGGTAGTCGGCGTAGAACAGATCACTGACTTGTGGCGCTGTCGCTGTGGCTATTGGTGGTGCATCTGTAATGTCTGGATTGGGGCCACCGTTGGGTGCATTGCCAGGTGGGGGATTACTGCTTGAATTCTGCGCTGGCCGCTTGGTTGCGAAGCACAGCCGATCAAAGCAGAAACGCATCCTCCAGGCGGCTTTCCTGATCAACAGCCGCCAGGGAAATGTCACTCAGCCAAAGTTTGGAAGCCCTGCAAAAAGGTAAACCATACAATATATAAATATACTTGAGCAACAGACTAAAAATAGTTTATAAATAATGTGGTAAACAGTGTCAATCAGGGGGCTGTTGTGGAATCTTATCGCGGTCTAATCAGCTGATCGAACTGATTTACGATCTCTGTGTTTTTGATGATGAACACGATTGCTGAATGAACCAACCAATAATTAAACGGGGTATTCTGCACAAAAAACTGATAATGAAAGCTTTTACACTGACAGAAAGGTAAAAGGCTTAAGAAATAATGATTAAATAAATGTTATATCAATATTTGTAATGCTTAGAAAACACAAATCACTTAGAAATCATGTTAAATCGTTAATTTCAAGTCTTTGTTCATCTCTACGTTAATTTTTCAATTGTAAAACCTTGGAAATCTTATGAATATTGATTTTCCTTTTGTGATCAGCTCTTCAAACATTTTTCACTTCTTTAATTGGTTTTAAAAACTTTATGAAAGTATAAAAATGCCATGATGTCCCGTAAATATTTAATAATATTAATAAATAAAACTCTTACACCTCAACCTTTTTCCTCAGTGCCTGGCATTCCTTTCTACCAATTCCCATGGTAATCATCCCATAAATAGTTGAAATGTTCCCATAATTAAGGTCAAAAGCCAAAAAGAACTTGTCGAGAGACATTCCATAAATATTTAATAATTTTAATAAATAAAACTCTTATACCCCAGCTTTTCCTTTTTATTAACAAATATTTAATAATTTTAATAAATAAAACTCTCCCCTTTCCCTCAGTGCCTGGCATTCTTTTCTACCAATTCCCATGGCTGGCAACAATTATCGCAGTATCACAAAAAATAAAATTAGCTTATCGCCCAAACATTTGCATACCTACAACTTGTTGAACAAGTTGACAAAAATATCTTGGCCTTCTTTTTTTCGGGGGACAACGCCTTAAGCCCTTTATAAGATAAGACATCCGACAAATTTGTGTGATAGAATTTAAAAATGCCAAACAAAAAAAATTACAAACAAAAAAAAAAGAGGGTAAGCTGGCACATTTATTATATATTTACTTTGCTGCTATTGTTGTCGGACACGTTTAGACAATAATTCAAGTGGAATGAGCGGGGCTAAAAATAAATCCAGCTAAAGTTAAACACCGACAGGCCAAACTTATAAACAAAAGCACCAGCAAAAACCCTATAAACAAGTGTGGCTGGTTTCGGTTTCAGTTTCCACTTCATGTGCGAATATATAAACCGGAAGGCCGAAATGGCAGTCGAAATTCCATTGAGTGGGATGATCACTACGGGTAGGGAGTGAGAAGTGGGTATCACGCTACTGATTTGTTGAGGTTTTTGAATTTTGGGAGACTTAGAAGAGAATTAGAAGAAGCAGATAATTATTATGGGGTTTGGGAAGGGATTTGAAAGAAGTCAGCCAGATCGACAGCTTGAAAGATCTTTTACAAAATGTACTATATGCTTTTCATTTATAAACTAATTTAGAAACATATAAAGAAATATTAATTGATTTTATAATATTTATATAAGATGTATTATAATTCTAACATAATATTTATAATATCTCTAACAGCGAAGGGCACGTCGTGGCTCAAGTTGCTCAGGCTGCTCAAACCGTTATCTGTTTTCGGAGGCAGCAGGCCGAGCTGCTGCTCATACCGTTAGATCTGGTGCCCTCCGCTGATCTATAAGGTATATCTATAAGCCTAACATCTCATAAATACCTCAAAGATTCACACTCAAAAAACCAGTTGACAAATTGGAAACATAATAAAGAATCGCTGAAAGACCGTATATAATTTTATGGCCATAATAACGATCATCTCTTAATAAATTCAACAAAAAAGCCAAAATCAACACTAGACCATAACTAAAAAAAATCTTTTAAAAATCTTAAACAAATAGATCCGTTTTGGAAACCCGTTCAAGTCAGCCTAGGTCTCACAGCTCCACAATCCACCTTGATTTCTGGGCAAGATTCAGCCAAGTGAGTCTGGGAATTCATTCGCAAGACTCTCTCAAGAGCCTCCTCAGCATATACTCACTTTACAATGCAAACGATCGTATTAGACGGACATTAACATTGTTAATTGATTGCACAGCGGATTAATGTGCGATTTGTATGCCATAAACAATGCGAAAACGAACACTCAAACGACAAACGACATTGAGTTGGTGGAAGTTCGTTCAAATTAAAGGGAGGAGCGAGAGAGCTTCGGACGTATGGATGCCCTCAAAGTGCGGGCAATTATCGATCCATATCAGCAGGCACCCGCAAATTCCGAAATAGTGAAAAAACTGACACAATAAATTAAGACAATTGCCGGCAATGTAGGAAAAAGTATAAAGGAAATAAAAACAAAACACAACGAAAAAAAAAAAAAACTGTCTGTGTATAAATTTATTTATAGAACAATTGACAGGCCACTCAAAATCATCTTCTTGTTTCCCCGTTCAGACATGTCTTGGCTGCCAAGTTCCATGAGTTTTCAATGAATTCGCTGCTCTCGTGATCGGAGGCAGCTTTTTGGGGCCACTTAAGCGCAATTACGAGTGCAATTTGTTTCCATCTTGGGATGTCTTCTCTCTCTCTGTTCCTAAACGTATACGTAATATTTTCAACGATTTTATTTCTTTTATTGTCATTTAAATGCTGCTGGTTGCCAACGAACAGGTTCTCTTTTAATTTGAATTAGTATTTCGTTTACTTTTTTGTATGCTTTTCATTTGAAAACATTTATTAAATGAAACACGAAATATGTCTTTAATGTCAACTCGCTTTTTTGGGTGGAGGGTATTAACACCGCGATCACTCGCTTGTGAGTTCATTCATTCATGCCTCTGATAACAGGCGGTCATTTATGCATATACATAAATATATTTATATATTAATTGTATGTATAATGAGTAATTAGAGAGGAGGATGAAGCTAACCATTTAGGGAAGTTTTGCGGTTCGCTGCAGCGTGACTAGAAATGCAAAAGTTACACGAAGGCGTCTGTTTTTTTTTTTAGATCGAAAGATAGCGCAATTAGTGTGTCATTACGATCGGAGATAACGGATACTGGTTGTGCGCGTTCTCAACAATTAAGGCTGTTCTGGTGGCCACACAAAATTAGCATATTTTTCACAGGATAAGAGAGTGGTATGTGAGAGATACATGGAGATACAGACAGGTATCGGAGAGATACATCGTGATACAGACAGGTATCTGAGAGATACATGGTGCTACTGAGTGGTATCTGAGAGATACAAGCTGCTAAGGTGTTGAGTTTAATTTAATCAATATATTTTGTTGGTTAAATAAAAGTATACTTCTGTACTTAACATAAAAAGTAAAGTAATAATAGTTTTCCAACTTTAGGTTCAAAAAAAACCTTGGGTAGGGTCCTTAAATTATATAAAAAGTATTAGGAATTTTTCCTTTAATGAAATAGAAATGTTTAGGAATTTTTTTATATTCTTTTTGGTTTCTTTTTGGACCTGAAGTCTGAAAACGAATGCTGGCGTAACCAATTAAATTTGCATAACTCTCCCTTAAGCAGTTACTTCAACAATTTGTTAGTTAAAATTTTATTTTATTAGTTCTTTTAACAATTAACCATTTAAAATCTTTTTTCGTTTCGATTTTAAAACAATTGTTTTTGTGAAGGTTAAAAACAATTAAATGAGCATTACTCAACAGTTTCCTATTTAAAATCTTTATTATTTATTTAGTTACTTCAACAGTTCGCAATTTAATATATTTCTTTGCTTTGATTTTAAATTAATTTCTAATAAAAGCCCATCTCCTCTTGTGGAAGTCTTAAACATTTCAATTTGCATTACTCCCCCTTAAGCAGTTACTTCAACAATTTGTTATTTACTATTTTCGATCTAATTTATTTAGTTATTTTTACAATTTACCATTTAAAATCTTTCTTTGCTTCAATTTTAAATTACTTTTTAATAAAAACCCAACCCATGTACCCCTGAAATCCCACTCCGAGACCAATCAATGTCAATATGCCAGTTGATCGACATTCAAATCGTTTAACTCTTTAACTCTCCAGCTTCCTTCTGCTTGGCAAATGTTGACGCTGCCTCAACGCTAATCAAAAGTGACAGTCGTGATTGTCATTATATACAAAGATCCCAAGATTCCAGAGGAGAGGAGAAAGGAGAGTGGGGACTTTGAGAGATGATAGACAGGCTGAGCAGAGCCAGACAGCATGTTAAACACCGGCAGCAACAAATAGCAAACAAACATCAACATCAACATCAGCAGGCCTAATGGGGCATGCCAAAAATGCATTGCATTCGAATCATTTAAACATTTAAACATAATTAAGCGGTTAGTCATGCGACGATCTTTTCCGCTCTTTTTTCAAATTGAGACATCAATTGAGAGTTATGTCAGCCGTATTTGGGAGCGCTTTCTTGCCGACACAAACTGCTATAATTATAGGTTTCAATTACTTCGCTTCCTCAAAAAGCAAACAGAACGAATGAAATGAAACTCGCAAGAAGAGGCAATGCCAAATTGAAACAAGAATTGTCCGGATTTCCAGACATATAGAAATTGATTGTGTTGAGTATATGGCATATGGGAATTCATTCCATTCGATTGCTGGCGTGCAATTATTCAAGTTATTTCACATTTTTCGACATTTCTACGTTGCACAAACAATCAATAAAATAAAAAAACAGAGTAATAAAGCTCAACTTGAAACGCAAAGTCTAAGTCGTAAATTCTTTGCAGTTTATTTGTAGAATGACCTGACAAACTGTGGCTGACCCCCTGCGAAAAAATATTATCCAGTTGGAGATTTAAATCCACTCAAAAGCGAGTCAATGTCGAGGATTGTATATAAAATACAGAGAGAGAAATATAAGGGAACAGAGTGCTAAGGTATTTAGCTAAAGTACATATATTATTAAATTTCTACGTAAGAAAATATGCAATAAAAATATGTATATAAAATACAGAGAAAAAAATATAAAGGCAACTGCTTGTCAAGTTATTTAACTTGAGGAAATATATTATTATATTTATACTTAAGAAAATATACAATAAACAAATGTAAGCTAATTAAAAAATATATGTAAACTAATTTAAAAATATATAAAAACATTTTTAAATCATTCATTAAAGTTGGAATGCTAATTCCTAAATAATAAAGCTCTGACTTAAAAGTTTTAAGTTACAACTTTAATTAAATATCGAAAAAGGAAGCCTTCCAATTGATGTTTAATTTAATTAAAAGGATTCTGAACCTTTTAAAATAAATAAACAAGCATTTTTAATACGGGTTTAGTTTTTTATTATTTTTAAATTTAATTTAAAGGATTCTAAACGCTTTAAAATAAATAATTAACAAATTTCTACATGACTTTAGCTTTATTTTTATTTTTTTTTATTATTTACAGGATTCTAAACCTTTTAAAATAAATAACCAATGAATTTTTATACGCCTTTAGTTTTCTTTCCAAACTTTTCCTCTCTGTACGTGTAATTTGCAGCTAGTTTTTGCAGTTATGTCGTTTTGTTTATCGTTCATTTTTGTGGCTTACAAATGTTCATTAGTTTCGGCGACACGTCCATTGATCGATCGATCGCCTTTGCCGAAGGCAATTGATCGCCTGATAACACTCAAAAGACATTCAGATACAGATACGGCCTCCACCTGCCCGCTTCTAGTGGCTCGATTTAGTAGCTAGTGAGCTCTATCTATGGACAGCATGGAGACAGACGCCGTATGGCGAAAATTGGCGTAACGCTTGCTTGGATTGCTTGGTATGAAACGCACGTTCAATCAATTAAAAAACCTTTGCGCAGCGGGAACGATTGCAATTTTTTGAGTTGGTAAGGAATTGGGAGACCTCATTTCGAGAGTTGACTCACCGAAGGTTGGGGCAGGGCTGAATAGTGGAATTATTTGGGATTTTTGACAATAGCGAAAAAAAAAAAAGAAGAAAATGTTAAGAACAAATAGGCTCTGAATGGCTGAAAGGCTTACAAAGCAACAAATAAATAGGTAATAGTTGAATTATATAAAAATATAAATAAATTCTTGTTTACAGTCACAGAAAATATATTT
>JAEIIH010027077.1:0-39591 GCA_018904745.1 Drosophila orosa
AAAGGTCTAAATGTATTTAACTTTAGTTAGTTGCCCAAAAAAAAGGAAAACAAAACAAAACCAATGCTGAAGATTGTAGTTGAGAAATAGAAAAAAAGAAACACATTAATAAATAAATAAATTTAAGGCCAGAGAGGGTTCTGTAGCAGAACGCAGAACGCAGTTCAAGAATCCCCATAATATGGGGGACAGCTGCGATGAGAAGAATGAATTAGTTTAGCCTGTAACTCTAGTTATACCTAGTTATACCATTAGATGTGTACCAGAGAAGACCAAAAAAAAACAGAGATCGAATCGCGATCGTTTATGAAAATTGTTCAGTGTCAACTCCAAGGAAAAAAACCAAAAGATTAAAAGATAAACATTTAAAAAACCAGCAGCTGGGTTGATAAGGAAATCTAATAATTATATAGCTAAATCGAATAAGATTCTTAACTTTACAGAATGAGAGAGAAGCACGGATACGTTTGAGTATCTGCCGAAGGAAACGGAAACTTGAAACTTGAAACTGGAACGAAACTCATTTCATGCCAACAAAAAAAAAAACTAAAAAAGAAAACAAATGAACTTGAACTCAAATTTTGTTAGGATTCTCCTTAGATTTTTCGCCAAACGAGATATATACTTAATTTTCGATTTTCTAGTGAGCAACAAATAGAAGGAAATTCCTCTTCTTTTTCCATATTTTTCAACCTAATTACTTTTCGGAATATCATATAACGGATTAATTAACAAATTAATTAATTAAATAATTACAATAAACATCAAAAATGGGGTTTCATCTAAGACAAAGGCTTATAACAGGGGCAAGAGTAGGAGGAGGCGAGCGTTAAATGAAAGCCAGGATTTATCGCGGAGTTTTTTCGGTTCTTTAGTTAGCCAAAAGTTAATGTTGAATATAAATAACTAAATTAAATTAAATTACATTTGTATGGCTTCTTAGCACGCTTACCACAGCCACAGCAGGACTCTCTCTGTCGTTTGTTAGATTCATTATTCGTCCCTCTGATTTCTCCCAGTGTTTTCCGTTAGAGCGCGTGTGTATAGACATATAAATATATATCTATTTGTTATATTGAACGTATAATACAAGGAACTACATCGATTCGGTTGTGTTGTTGATGTTGACAATGGTGGCGGAGTTTGAATGGCTTACATAATGATAGGTTTTTACATTATTTTATGCATTGCAATCTATATGAAAGAAAACAAAAAAAACAAAACAAGAACATTTATAGCTTTATTTTTACTATAAATTAATTAATTTATAAGAACTACAAACAAATGGTATATTAATTCAGCATTCATAGCTAACTCAAAGGCAGAGTTCTTGCAAGAGAGAGAGATCATCTCATTAAAGGCGAGATAAAGTCATTTTTTAATCAGATCAGATCAGAAAAAGGCCCCCCGATTTGCAGCAGGTAAATCGAGCTTATCGTGCGGAGAGTTTCAAAAGCCGTTTACATTGCTGAACAACTCTGTAATCTTGAACAAAAAAAAATAACAAAAACTAAAAAAGGGTAAAGAACAAATGAGAAATTATATAAAACTAAAGCCACAGAACAAGAAAAGCGCAGAAAGAAAAACAACTGAAATACAAATAAAATCAAAAAAAAAAAAAAACAAAACAAGAAATTCTTAATACATGAAAATCGTGCGTTTCGTTTATGCCGCTGGGTAGGGGTTTTGGTTTATTACAGGGGGAAATCCAACGACTCATCCATCGATCCAACGATCGAATGCAACCTGCATGTCGTAATCAATAAGATCTGAGAAAGAGCCGCAAAATTGTTCAATTACAAAAGGTAAAGCCAAAACCACACACTCATCGCACTGCCGACGCCTGCAATTAACGAGCTGGTTGAGTAGTCGAGTCCATTAGGCCAACACTTGAGTCGCGTCGTCCCCCCAGAACGTTACCAACTAACCAACTAACTTTGGTAAGCGGAAACCGAGCAACGTGAGCGAATTGAGAGCCCAAAACAAAGACGGCCAAACAAAAACAAGCCGTGATCGCAACGATGACGTCGTCTACAAGTTCCAGTGGAAGCTTCACTGGCTCAAAGCTTTGGGCTCAGACGGATCCCCGGAGCTGCTGCTGCTGCCTGTGCCAGTCGTTGTGAGCAACTCGTGCGCGCTGGACGTGTTTTTCTCTTACTTGAACTCTCCAACCCGAATCGAAAAAGTGTAAGCAACAAGTGCCAAAAAAAAAAGAATACAAATAAAATAAAAAAAAGGGAAACAAAACAAAACTCCGGCTTGTACTCGTACCTACTTGTGCTGTGTGTTCTGTGTGTGCTGCGCCCCCTCCGACTTTTTTAATAATAAACTTCTGATGCTCGTCGTCTAACGCTAACGTTAACTACATATTTTTTTTATGGATCTTCATGTGCCTGGCTTGCTGTTCGCTTTTGTGTTTAATTTCGACTCTATTTTGCTGTCTTTTTTCTTCTTTGAGTTTGCGTGCTGCGCGAGCGTTGTTCTAATTTTGTAGCTGCTGCTTAAATTAGAGGGGCTATTAGTATATAATATATATATATATAGACTTCCGAGTGGAATTTGTGCTAAACACGTGAATGGCTTGCCGTGTGAAAAGCATAAATACCAAAAGTCGCAGTTATAAGATATTCAGATTCAAGATATATCTGGCCTAGCCCATTGCATAATAGGCGAATGCCAGGGGAAGCGAAAACACACAACCAAAACCGAAAGCGAATCTGAATCTTGAGTCTGAGTCTGAAGTCTGAGTCTCTCTCGGGTTGAATCTGAATCTGGTTTTTCCGTTGGCTCGTTGTTCGATTGGTTTTACGTTAGGCTGGGGGGCTGCTAACAAACAAATAAAAACCTTTTTTCCACTGTAATTGCGGCGGCGTTTTAGGCGAAATAAACGGGGTAAAGTAATGGGCAAAAATTAAAAAACAATAGAACGCGCACTCACTTGCGCCAAGAAGGTTTGGCTTGGCTGCGCTTTGGCGACGCCTAACGGCATTAATCAAGAGACTGAAGGCACAGGCACCTCGAGAGGTAGAGGTGCCTCGCGTAATCAAAAGACTGAAGACACAAACTTGGCAGCGCCCCCTAAAATGTACCTGAGGTACGGTTTTTTTTTTCTACTATCTGTCTGCGAGTATCTGCTGCCTGGAGTGTTTTTCTATTTATGACAAACAGCTATAAAAAAACTGTTGCCAAAAATAAACGCTGATTTGCCATAGAAGCATGCGCTAATGATACATCATTTAGCTTTGAGGCGTGGCTAGTGTTACAATCGCATTTGGCCAACAGGAAATAGAATATGTAATATAGCAAACAACAACTAAATGGCCCACGTCTACCTCAAGTCTACTGAAGTTCAAGACCCCTATTCAGGCTTAAGTGAGCTAACACTATAAATAGCTGCAAATAGCTGGAAATATCTGAAAATAGCGGTAGTAATTGGACAAGTAAATACATTAAAGGGAAGTTTTTAAAAGGAAATCTTGTATACCTAACAAAGATTAATAGATATGTTAACAACTATACCATAGGTAGTAAAAATAAGACCTCATACATCAAACCAAACTCTTCAAAGGGCATCATCATCAAAAACCCCTTAGATAATCCGCTCCAAATTGATATACTATTTACTCCATTCATTTTTCATCCAAAATCCCAGAACATCCGATCATTTTGTAGTAAATTCCTTAAACCATCCATCAAACATAATTATGGGCTTCACCTCCACACTCCAGTTAATCTCATACATATATTTCAAAGTTAATGACGTTGTCATAGAACATTTAGCCAAATATATATATTCCCACAGCTTTAAAACAGAGTTGTTTAGATTCTTCTCACTTAAGAATCATTGAGAAATCATTGAGACATTTGGTGGTTTTTTGGTTTTGGCACAAATCAAACTTGAATTCTCACCCACGTCTAGAACGAGGCGTTGAACCACCAAGCCATGTGGGTGGCAGCCCGATGACGACGACGACGACGACTCTGACTCTGACTTGGAGATTTCGCTGATCGTGTGGGTTGGCAAGCAAGGCGAAAAGCAAATATATATTCGTATATATTCGGACAGCAAACAAATCGAAAAGTGTAAAAAATACCAGACACCTACGTGCACAACGCATTCTGTGTTATAGATACACCAATATACTGATATCCAGCGCGATATTCGGGAATTACGTAATGCCCTAAACTAGGTGTGTTCACTGCTGCTGCCCTCTTCTACCAATTTTAGTCACGACTCCCGGGACTCGAACAACACACTTTCGATGTTTGCTCTACACCGCCGCTGCCGCCGCTGACCAACTAAGCAAACTGGCCTGCAAATTGGTCAGTGCGTCAGAGACATTCCCCGCATTGCCATTACCTTGTCCATTTCCATTTCCATTTCCATTCCCATGACCTTGCCTCGAGCGGAATATATAGAACACGGCGAGGAGTGGAGCTCATTCCACTTCAACGGCGAGTAATGGCGAGTGCAACTAATTAGGTTCATTGCCAATGTCAAGTGTCAGTGGATGACATCAGTGGCGGGATCACTCATAAGTTGGAGGAGCAATTCATTTATTTCCAGTGTTTTTTTTTTTTGTTGTCGTTTAATTTATGCAATTCAAGCAACGCAGTTTTGTCACTGAAAAAAATAAAAATAATAATAATAATAGCTTGTTTCAGTTTTTCATATCCATTAAAGTTAGTTTTATGTGATAGCCAGACCCTTAAATACTAATAAATTGTATTAGAAAGACCATTATATCTTTGTTTAAATCCTTTTTAATAAATTTAAAAATCTTCCTTTTGATATAAAGTAAATATAAGCGAACATTTTCAGTTAATTGTTGCTTGGCTGCCTTTAAAACTATTAATTCACCGTTTTTTAAATATTTCTCAAATCGTTTACATTTAAGAGTATTATTTACTTAATAAAAATACCTGAATCGATGGCCAATTTCAGTGATATTTCTTTTTACCTCTGTACTTTATTTTATTTCATAGCCAAACCCTAATAGACTAATATATTTTATAAGTAAAACAATTAGAACCGTGTTTAAACCATTTTTTAAACGTTTAAAGATCTCCATTTTAAAATAAAGTAAATATAAAAACAGCCCTTCAGTTAATTGTTGCTCTGCTGCCTTTAAAAGTATTCATTTCACGTTTCTTAAATATTTCTCAAATCTTTCACATTTAAGTGAATTATTTACTTGCTAAAAAATACCTGAATCGATGACCAATTTCGGTGATATTTCTTTTTGCCTCTGTACTCTCCTGTATTGTATTGACTGTTCACGCCACAACTCATCGCTGTAGCAGCAGCAAAGTGATGTTGAGTGATGTCATCTCAAAGTTGTTTACCTTTAGTTCAACGAAAAGTGTTTGTCAATAAATAGTATTTGGAAATCTGCATACCAGCCTCGCTCAGAACTGGACATGATATGATATATGTGATAGCTGGCTGGCTTGTTGGAAACGCAACCGGATTTCCTATAATTAAGTTGGTTAGACAGTCTTTTGACGCCTCGTTGTCTTCGCAACTTGATTGTTTGGTGTGTGGAATAATGCCAAGTTGAAATTTCGATTGTGTATGTTTGTCTAACTTTCGGTTTGCACAAATTGTTAAGGTAAAAGTGCGACGACGACAAGTGAAAACAGGCAAACACAATTGACAATTGATCGTGGCAGATTTCATTACTGTGATTGCAATTGTGATTACAATCATTATCATCGGTGGTGGCTCCCACGTTTACACACACGCTGTTGGCTGTTGGCTGACTGGCCTTCTGGCGTGGCGTTTTGTGAAAGACTTGCTCAAACGTCAACATTCACATTCGCAGAGCCGCAGCTTCAGCCCGAGCCACATCCACATCCAACAGCGAGCTGCCCACCAGATCTGCTCGCTTTTGCTGCGGCGAAATTCCAAACTAAGTGATTTCTGTTATTTTTTCATACTCTTTGTTGTTGTTGTTGCTGTTGTTTGTGTTTTGTTATTTTTGTATTCAATTTTCCTTTTCGCCCGCTTCGTTTTGGCTTGGAAGCAACAACGAAACCAGTTTTTGCTTTATAGCCAGATTCAGAGATATTCGCACACACACTGGCACACACTCGCTCTGGTGGAACCCCCCCGCATATATATTTTTTGTGTTGTTCCTTCGGCTGCCGCTCTGGCTGCTCTCTGGGGGCCTAAAGCTTTGGAGCTTTTGGCCATGACGTCATGGTTTGTTTTGGCCACCAGCCCCGCTCAGAGATCGAACTAAGGCTGCGGCTAAAAACAGTTCGCTTCGAGCTGCGAGCGTGTGCAAAACGAAACGAAACTGAAACCGAAATCGAAACCGAGTTCGCGTTTGATCAATTGAAATTCTTCTGACCAATTTTGTTTGTTTGTCCCCCCCCCCCCTGAACATTAGTGTTTGAACGAGAAGTTACACCTGTACATATGTACGAGGCAAGCTGTGGTGAAGTGCAGTGACTGAGAGAGAGAGAGAGATTGACGTGCGATGGACGTCAAGGACATAAAAGGCGCCAAGGTGACGCATGCGGGGCTGCTAAAGCACAACAATGATGGCAGCACCGAAACGCAAAAGATCACCCACGCCGGACTGGTGGCCCGCAGTCCCGAGGGCACCGCCGCCAAGGGAATGAACATCCGTGGCAACGAGGATCTATGGGTGGAGATCCAAGCAAATACATTCCGCAACTGGGTCAACGAGCACCTGCGCGAGACGGGAATGCAGGTGAGCTTATAGCAAAACATACAATACAAACCATTTCATTCCGATCCCCCCCGTAGCATTCACAGCTAACAAAGTTATGTAACACTTTCTAACCGACTGAGTCTGATCGATCAAGCGCAAAAAAAAAAACAATTACCCAATCAATGGGTCGCGTCCGTTGAATATACATTTCGTAGAACTATCAATCCGAAGCAGGGCCTGAGAACACACACAGAAAATACAAATCGTTTTAGATTCAGGAATGTGTACTCGGTAATGCAGTAGCTTTAGTCAAGTGTCACCATTAGCTAACATAAATAATAGAAACAAGCTAAGGAAAACCAGAGATAGATTCGATCGATTCTTTTCGATCAAATTCTGAAAAAGATCGATTATACGATTTAAAATCGAAAAAGAAGAAACTCGCGAGTCAGGACTTTTTTGTATGTTCTCAGAACATTTATTTAAAAATCAATATATAAAGTTTCACAACTAAAGGGTTTCTTTAACTATTTAACCAATAATCTTAGGAGCTTGCTAAGTCTAATTTAGAATATTTTATTAGCCATAAAACTAAACTACATTTAGAATCAAACAACGAGTTCATAATTTCTAGCAAACTATAAGTGCTTCATCTGCCTTAAATATAAATACATTTTAGGGCAGCCATTTCAAACCCGAATCATTCTACAAACCAAGGTTAAATATCATACTTTTATAGCCATAGTATACCGATTTCATTCAAGCTAAATATGAGCAAAATTACGACAGGTGACAGAGTCCATAAATAATATCAATTCCCCATCATAAACTGGAGCTCCAAGCTCTCAGCTCTTCCGCAAGTTGCCTTAAATGGCGTCTTGGGCTCATAAAACTCGGCTCAAACGCCCCCGCAGAGCAGCGACTTCAATGGCAGCCACTGGCTCCAGCGATTACAATTACAATTAATTCCAAGAGTACTCGCACGGATTATGTTTGTACGTACTCGCGCACACAATGCATTTCATTTGTCCAGGGACTTTTCGGTTGCGATTGTCACTCACTCGCAAGTCGGATTTTCTCACACGCACCGAAACTGAGCGACCTGAGGCTACCATATTTGGCCGGTTGAATGCCAAGGCCGACGCATCGCATCGCATCGATTCGGATACCCATTACCAGTTACAATACACAAAACAACAAGCTAAAGCTCTTTGTCCGCGATCTTGTCCAGTTTTGTGTATAATTTTCGTGTGTTTTTTTTTTCGACTGGGCCAACAAATGAATGCGATGAGCAAGGCTGAAGACCCCGAGTAAGCAGCTAAGCTAATTGAGAGCCAGGCCGAAGTGACCTGGAGCTTGGCGTCTATTTGGGTCAGCAAACCAAAACGAGACTGCCAAGTTTGCGCATTTTTTGCGCTGTTTACAAACCACTTATTCTAGCTCATGCGTACAATATGAGACAAATATGACATGTGCATAAAGATAGAAACAAGTAGGAAGAATTGTTAAGAAGACACAATACCCTATACCAAAAATGGGGGAGACCAAGCCTAGTAAACTTAAAATACTTGGGTTATAACGAGAAGCTTCCTTCTAATACAATTAAAAAACCATTGTGATGTGAAACATTTAAAGATGACACTAGTAAGCAAGTAGAACACATAAATATAAATAAAAACAAGACAAGATAGAAATAAAATCAGATTTCTTCTTGTAAATACTTTGTATCATGCTGATCATAGCTCTCTCTCTATCTACATAAAGTGAGTGAAGGAGGAGGAATACATAAATTTCACATGCAAATAAAAATTCACTCTAAAAATGGAAAATATTCTGTGACTGGTGGAATAATGCCACTCCCCTGTGTGTAACTTCATATCGTAAAAGCGGGATGAGGCATCTTAAAAATTTAAAGGTTGTGCGCACAGAATAATAACAGCAACAGCAACAGTAACAACAACGACAAATAACAACCTGCGGCAGCTTGTTAGAGAGCGATGGCGCAACTATGTGCGAGATTTTTATGGCATCCAATGAATATTTTCCTAGGCACAAACAAACAGCTACAGACACGCGATTGTCTCTCTGACTCCAGGTCTCTCAAGTTTGCCAGTTCGCCAGTTTGCCAGTTTACCAGTCCGCCAGTTCTCTAGTTTGCCGGCTGTATGCTGACAGCCACCAGATAAAAAGCTTTATGTCAAATGCTTAAAATCGCGCACAATTGGCTGCACCCGGACGGAGACGGAGACGGAGAAAGCCGCTCAGTTCCGAGCTGAGCGAACCTGTTGGGTTCCCATGCCCATGCTCCATGCAGGCGGCAGTTCACCTTGTAAAGTGGGCCAACAGTTTGCGGAAGGGGCGGCCGGGCCGGGCCGGGCCGTTGCCGTTGATTGCTCATTAGGAAGGCTGCCTGTCAAGCGGCCTTCTTGCATATGAACAACCGGCATGGGAGGGCGGGCGTCTCACACGTTTGCTAATCTGTAATGGGAATTATGTACCATACATAGGTACCGTCAAGTCCTACATTCCTAAGATTTGACTAAACAATTGAATCATTTCTGTAAACACCAAAACTGTCGAGTCAGTTAGGAAAACTCGAGTGAGAGAGATGGGTCTATTGTAGGCCTTAGTTATTATACATGGCATCTTATTTTCAGGAATTTTACAAGTTCCATTGTTTAAAATATGAATTGTTTCTTTCTGAGTCCATTTTAAATATGTTAATTGTTTTTCTCGAGATAATTCATAGGAAATTAGCCAAAAAACTCCAATTAAAATGGACATTTGAGTCTTTTAGTTGCCTAACAGTTAATTACCTTAGGTCTATCTACTTAATATACTTAATATACTTAGTCTCCTATTACTTAACAATAAAGCAAAGTAAATCTAAAGTTATTATTGTTTCTTTCAAGGTCCATGACTGGGCTACAGATTTCTGCGATGGTACTTGCCTGTGCGCTCTTGTGGAGAGCCTGCAGACCCGCCCGCTGAAGCCTTCATGGAACCGGCGACCGGCCAATCAACATCACTACCTGGAGAACGCCACCACGGCACTGAAGTCCATCGAAGCGGACCACATCAAGCTGGTGAACATTGGCAATGTGGACATTGTGAATGGCAATGTGAAGCTGATCCTGGGACTGATCTGGTCGCTGATTGTGCGCTACCAGATCGGACGCAGCAAGTTCCCGCCGCGCAAGCTGATGCTCGCCTGGCTGCAGGCTGCTCTTCCGGACTGCAGGATCACCAATTTGACCACCGATTGGAATAGTGGCGTTAATTTGGCGGCGCTCCTGGACTACTGCCAGCCGGGCTTGTTCCCGCACTGGCGAAGCCTCGATCCCGGGCAGAGTGTGCGCAATTGCACCCAGGCAATGGACCTGGCGCAGCGCGAGTTTGGAGTCCCGAAGGTACTGGAGCCGGAGTATTTGGCTTCGCCCTGGCTGGATGAGTTGTCCGGCATGACGTACTTGTCGTACTTCATGAAGCCTGGCGGTCCTGGTTATAATGCCACAATGCGTTGGGTCAACACGCAGGTCAAGGATCCCGTTAAGAACTTTACGGTAAGTCGGAGAAAAACACAAATGACAATTGGCGAAAATTCGCTTTTTGCAACACTGACACTTCATTGGCGGCTGGGTGGACGTAGGGGGTAGAAATTAAAAGGGGTTCGAGACGGCAAGTTTTAATTGGCAATTAATTGGACTAAAAAAAAAATCGTTATAAAAATATAAGTTAGATATTTTTATTTATTTTATGTACATTTTATTATACATTTTATTGTTAATCCCTTTCTGGACTAAAACTAACCCCTTTTTCCGTTTGATGCATTCCAATGCGCCGTCTTATGAACTCGGGAATACAAGTCTGTCCTTTTCTAACACTACGACACCAAAGTTGTTCTGGTTTCATGTGCGTAGTGAGAGGGGTTTCGGGGTAAAAAAGCCCCTGATCATGATAACTTCGTTATTATGCATTAATTTGTTTATGATCACAATGCAAGTATTCTTTGAGTTTTGTAAGCAATTTTTGTAAGATTTAAAGATAGAGAAATCTAATTGTTTTACAGTAGGAAAATTACTTCCAATGAAATTTTTTTGACTACGCCCATGTATGAAAACGAAAACCGAAATGGCGCTCAAACACAGCTCAAGTTTATCAACACTAAAACTTCGTTGGCGATCAATTGGAAGTTAACTTAAAAATCGATTAATAATGAAGTTTGATTGTTGCATATGCGTTGCCTTTAAAAAACTGCAAAAGCGCTGGCGGAGACGAAATACTTATTACGCCGTACGTGACGCCACTTCACCGGCCATTTAACACTCTTTTTGCTGCCCCGTCCTTTAATTGCGTTTTAATTTTCATTCGCAGACCGACTGGAACGATGGACGCGTTATGTGCGAAGTTATTAAGGGACTTGGCGGCCCTGCGCCGGCTCCGGAAAAGCTCAGCACCGATCCCTTCCACTACGAGAACAATATACGGAAGGCAGTGGACGCGGGCGCCCGTCTGGGCGTCCAGCCCATACTCACGGCCAAGGACATGGCCAATCCGGAAGTGGAGCATCTGGGCATTATGGCCTACGCTGCGCACCTGCAGTGGGTACCGCCGCGCCCGCCGCTCTCCGACCTGGTCAACGTGTATCTGGAGAGTACGTCCGGTCGGGTGGGCGAACCGGTGAGTACAACATATTTCGTTACAGTCGTGGTCAATATAAAGGCATACTTCGAATGTAAGAAAATTAATTACATTTTTTTAAATGTTTATTAAGTACATGAATATAAGAAAGACTATAAAATATCACACAACATTTAATGTTATATTTTAATGCCATTCCTAATATTTTGACCACCGCTGTATGAATACTCGGGGTGCAAATTGCCGAACATTAATGTTTAATGTCCCATTCACACGCAGACGCATTTCCGCATCGATGTGCTGTCCCGGGATATAAGCCTCAGCTCTGTGCGGTGTCACGTGGTTCCACCTTCCGGTCAACCAGGACAAGCCGTGCGACTGAATGCCCACGGCGAGGGAGTCTTCGTGCCGGAGCGCTATGGCATGCACGAGATTGTGGTGGAGATCGGAGAGGATAGCCTGGGCGGTCACTTCTTCCGCGTTCTGCCTCGTTTGCTACAGGTGGCACCACCGGGAATGGCGCCCTGTGCCTTGGGCAGTCTTGTCGAGGTGCTGGTTAATGCCACGGGAGCGCCAAAGACGGAGGATATCTTGGTGACAGCCGTTTCCCCTTCGGGCATCTCCCACAACTGTCCGCTGAAGAAGATCGACGAGGGACACAGTGCCATATTCAAGCCGGATGAGGCGGGCATTTGGGAAATTGCCATCACCTACCAGGGCCGTCATATCCAAGGTGGACCCTTTACCTGTGCCGTGTTCGATGCCTCCGGGGTCTCAGTCCACGGCTTGGATGGAGCCATGCCGCTAAGGGCGCACACCTTTGAGGTAGATGCTCGCGGCGTGGGTGTTTCTGGCGAGCTGCACGTGGACATTGTGCACGACAAGCATTCGCTGGTCTGCTCCGTGGAGAAGATTGTGGAGAACAAATACCGAGTGACCTTTATGCCCAGGCAGAATGGCAAGTACAGGGTCTATATCTACTTCAATGGCTACGATGTTAAGGGATCGCCGTTCATGTGAGTGAAGAAATGCTAAAAACCAAGGAAATATTAAACTTATTTGTTATTTTTATTACAGAATGCGCGTGGGCACTAAGGGAAGATCTGGTAAGACGCGCAGCAGTCCGCTGCATGACAGCAAGCATCGCTCGGAGAGCCCTTCGATGCATTTCATTTCCACCACGAATACCCGACACAATGATTACCGCAACTCCTCCCTGTCGAGGCACAATGCGGCGGAAAGGAACAACAGCTACTCGCCACAGTACTCGCCCAAGTTGGATACCACAGATTACCACACTTCTAGTTCCAGGTACTATAAGCGGGAGAGCGAGGTAAGTACATATCAGAGGGGCTATGGCATATGGGTTTTATCCATCACCACCACCACCAACTTTCCCATCAAAATTGAATGTTTTGGCTAACACACACACACACCTCCATCCTTTGGTCCCGTCCCCCAAACACACACACTGAAAACTACCTTTGACAGGAGAACCACACTTCCCCGCCGCCACAGCCACCGCCAGTTAGTGGTTCGCCAAGTATCAAGTATCTGAACTCTGCTGATCTTTACACGGAGACCTTGAACGGTGCCCGACGTGATTCAAAGACCTCCAATAGCAGCTCCACAAAGAACGATTACTACTACGACAAGGAGAATGAACTGTACAGTCAGAGGCGTGGGGTGACCAAGCCCAAGTTGACGCCACCGCGCGAGGAACGCGAATTGACCAGCACCACGAATACCAGCAGCACCAGCAGCTACCAACAGCAGCGGCACCAGCAGCTGGCCACCAGCACCCTGACCAGATCGCATAGTCCAATACCTAGTCCCACACTCAATGTAACTAAATTTTGTTTGTTTCGATTTGCTATCCCAAAAAAAAACCCAAGATTAACTCTTGCCTGCTTTGTGTATACAACTTGTTGTGTTACTTTACTAATCCCAGTCTTCTACTCTCCTCACAGACCCGATCTAGTGAGCTGCACACCCACAGTCCGCTGACCATCAAGACGTCCAACCAATACGAGAGTTCTACGCGCAATGTAACCGGCAGTCCAAGACATGCCTCCGTTTCGCCGGTCCAGCGTTACTCCCCCAATGCCTACATTACCACAGCCACCCATCGTATGGGCAGTCCGGTTACCAGCACCTTGAACAAGGTACAATATGAGATGCTTAGCATAAATATAATCCTTGAAATTACATTACATTTTGCTTAACAGAATGGCTACGAGTCGCGAACGGTGGAGAAGTCGTCAACCTACAAGTCCACCTCGAACTATGTCACTGACTCGAATATGCGCTCCAGCCCCTCGCTGTATGGCACTGCCGAGCGACTGCGTCGGACTGGATCCCCAGAGCCGCGAATCGACCATTCCTCCAATGTGAGGGTGTCCTCGATGAAACCGGCGTCGGCCAGGCGCGACAGTTGGGATGTCATCAATAAGACAAAGCACATGCTCTCGCACAATTCGCTTGAATCGCTGGCGAACATGACCGAGACGCAGCTGAATACGGAACTGCAGTATAATCGTCCGGATTTGGATCACGAGACGCACCGGAATACGCAGTACAATAAGTTTGCCCTGCACAAACAACAGCAGCAACAGCAGCAGCAGTTGTCGGACTATCGCCGGGATTCCCCCGATGATGGAGGAGAACGCTACAAGTAAGAGACAAGTGACCTAAATCATTTGATACAATTTGTTTTCTGTGTAACAAGCAAAAGGACTAATTTCCTAACTTTTAACAGACCCAGTGCCATTACAGTCAAGTCACATTCGAACAATACTTATACGGACAAATCCGGTGGCTATACGAAAACCGTAAAGGAGTCCAGCGAACATGTGGTCACCGAAAGCAATGGTCATGGCCATGGAGCTTCGCCTGGCTATGGCTATAGTTCTTTGTCTAGATTTCGACCCATAGACAGCAATGCCACTGGTGCTAGGGCCATACGGGTGCAGGATATTCCCAATGGCTCCATTGGACGACCCGTTGAGTTCGAGATCGATGGCTCGAAGGCGGGCTCTGGCAATCTGGAGATCCTGGTTAACGGCGGGCGTGTCACCTCCTCGGTCCGCTCGCTGGGAGGCCAGAGGTTCATAGCCAGCTTTACGCCGCACGAACATGGAACGCACACAGTGCAGATCACCTTCAATGGCGAGACCGTTCCAGGTGAGTTTCTAGCTGAATAACTGAATAATTTGAATGTGGGTGGTTTAAGCTGTTTAGTTACCTATAAAGGCAGCACACTTGAAACTACATTTTTAGCAATTTTTGGCGATGATCTTAGATAGAAATATGTTACTGGTTTTGCTATTATCTTGATCTAGAGTTGGTTGTATTAATTTTGCTTTTGTTTGCTATAAAGTGAAGGTGAAATGGTATTTAGTTTTCAGATAGATGAACAAATTGCTGTGAACAAAGTTTATTTATTAATCTAGTGATTATTATGATCATTTTAGGGATGGAAGCTCGACTTTCACCCTTTCAGAATGAATGGTATTTAGTTTTCAGATAAATGAACAAATTGCTGCGAAAAAAGATCTTATTTTGTATTCTTGTGATTATTTTGTTCATTTTAAGGAGTGAAGCTTGATTTCTACCCTTTCAAAATAATTTCCACTTCTGTTTAAGGTATTTTTATACATTTAAGTTAGACTTTTGAAGCTTATATCTCAAGATTATTTTAAATATCAGTTGTTTAAAGTTTTGAAATACATCTAGCCACTGTGCGGCGAATTCGTTGCTCTCTTAAGCACCATGTGAGTCGCTCTACGGCTTGATTATCTCCCAGTTTCTGACTCGCCGCTCTCACCTGTACTCACCTGCCACGATCTCTCTGAGGCTTATGCTCAGATACTCTCTGGCTTCGCTTGTACCTGCTGGACAGGTTTTTGGGCTGCTGGCGCTCCCATCGAGAGTCGTGTTGGCAGTCGAAGATCGCGCTCCAAACGAAACTGACACGTCGGCGGCATTGCAGTTTAACGGTCGATCGCTAAAAGCCAGGAAAATTGGCAAGAAACGCACTGAAATTGTGATTGTGGCTCTTGAGAGAGAGAGTACAACAAAAAAAAAAATCAGATAAAAGTGAAGAATTGTTTGTTAAAATACGAGACAAGAACCCTCCCCAAAAGGCATAAACAAAACAACTGTTGGCAAGACGAAGAACGGAGCTCTTTGAGTTCCCGGAATGTGAAGCGAATCGAAAAGATTTCGTGTGTGAGATTTCTAAGCCAAAGAAATATGCTAATATTTGCCCCTCCACTCTCTGTTTCTTTCCCCTTTTCTACTTTTTTTGGGGTCTGACTGTGCGAACGAAAGAAAAAAAACCAGTTTAATGAACCTTTAAGCTGGAAATATTTCAGCTCGTCGGAGCTCTCTTGGCCGAATCAATAAATGCTAGGAAAACTGTCTCCGCATTGCAATTTTATTTACAATTTTGCCAGTGACAAAGGGGGCAGCCATCTTGGTTCGCTCTTGGCCAAAGCAACTGCAACAAACTCAGGCTCTTGGCCAAAGCAAAGGCGCAGCCACAGATACACAGAGGCACAGAGGCATGCCATGCAGTTGTATGTGGTTCAAGGCGCACTTGTTGCATGCCTTTGCCATTGTGTGTATATAAGTATATGTATCTCTTGGTGCGGCGCAGGCCAGGCGGAAATCAAAGTCGAGAGAAAAACCAAGGCAATTTCCCTGTACCCGCATACACATACCTGCCTTCATCATGCTCCTGCGGCTGCTGCAGCCCAAAACCCGTTGGGATAGGTTGTCAGTCAGGTATGCGGGGCATCAGAGGGCGCGACAGGTATGCGAGCCGCCGATCTCTGGCAGAGATTGCGATTTCTTGGCCACGTCGGCTGCTTTACCACTTTCCACCCATTTACACTCACGAAATATGCTTAAAGTTTAGCCATCGTGAGCAAACATTTCGATTTCGTTTGGCTCCGTTTCGTTTCGTTTCTTTTTTTGTTTAACAATGAACGAAGCTTAAGCTGAAGCTGAGCCACACCTCTCGCTTTGAGACCGATTTTTAGCCTCCTGCTGGCTGCTTTTACCCGCCGCTTTTTTCGGCCATTTCCGCTCTCAACATATTGGCACACATTCCCACTTCCCCAGCTCGGCTGTTTGGGATTTTTATGAGCCACCGTCATTCAAAGTGAAACTGCCAGCCAGCTGCCTGTCTGAGCTGTGCATAATTTAATAACGAAAATTGTCGAAAAGCAGCGAACGGCTGTGAAGGCATTAACTGGTTTTTTTTTTTTGACGCGCCTCCATGTAACCCCAACCCCAAAGAGAGCCCGGAGTTCAACTCAAGCGATAAATACACATACATATTTTAAAAACAAAACGCATTAAAGAAACGTATAAAAAGACTAAAGTGTCGCCGCCGGTCGTGGAAAAACGCGATTAAAACGTGCGCCAAATCGTGGTCGTGCCGCGATGTCATTTTGTGCAACGCTCGGCGGATTCTTTTAAGCGTTTTCGCTAAATCGTCTTGTCTTGTTGAAATTCAGATTGCAGCGCTCGAAGCACTCGAAGCATAAATAAATGTGCCTCGCAGCTTACACATAAATAAATCATTTACAACTCGCTGACATAATCGCTACACGAAATAGTTTTCACCTCTTTCAAGCTCAGACGTGCCGCCAGCAATTGTGATTTGATTCAACAAAAGAATAAGGTCCCACTTCAAGCGCGTTTTCAGCCTCCGCGAAAGCAATTTCGCATCGGATCTACACTCTCACCTTGCACTGTCATCAACAGCAGGAGCAGCCACCAGCCTCCAGTCTCCAGTCTCCTGCCATAAAACGTAAATCTCTCCTCCTTTGTAACATTCCAAAAAAATAGTTTGGTGTAACGGTCAGGTTGAGACTTGGTTTCGGAATCCGAATCCAAATTAGAATCAGACCTCTGCGACAGCTGCAGGCCATCTAACGGGCTTTTGCGGCCAGTCACGTAACCGCAGGCTAACAAAAACACAGCGGTGCTTCCACAGAGAGCAAAAAACTTGGACTAAAGTTAAGAAAACAAACCCTGAATAGTGTTATACATTTTGTCAACTTTTTTCGTGGATTTTCATTGAATTGTTTCCAGAAATAATACTTTTCTATAGACTTTAACGCGTTATTAGTTAGTCCGAAGTAGATGTTTATAGAAAATATATTGTAGAAAGCAATTCTAACCTATTACATGGTCATGGATTACTCATACTTAACTATGATCACAATTTTTTTATAATTAGTAAACATCTATAGAATTTATTTATTTATTTAAGAAGTTCTGGCCTTAAACAAGTTCCTATACATCAAGATATTTTAACCTAAAACTGAAAAAAAAGATTTTTGGCTATATTTGCGAAGCTGTTCTTAAAGTACTGCTCTTTCCCTTCAAATCAGTTTTTAAAACTTATACAAATCTATTTTTGACTAAGAGATATCGTCTGTTTAACTTTTATTCATACTTTTCTATACATTTCATGGATTATTCATACTTAACTATGGTGACAATTGTTGTATAAATAGTAAACATCTATTGTATAGATTCTATAGGATATAATAGGACTTAATAGGAACTACGAATTACTATATTAAAACGGTGTTTTTATCTCAGGGCTTCCAATTATTTTCCTAAGCCACAACTCGTACTCATTCAGTCCCCTATTTTTCCCCCAGTGTTTGCCTATAATAAATGCCTATGCAGATTGAATAACAGCGTTAGATGCTTACTGCACTTGTTCTCCGACCGGCAGGCAACAACTCAGCGCTGCGATTAGCACTCCTCCAGCTGGGGAAACCGGACAGAAAAGAGCGGCAAAAAGTCAGCTTAGCTTTTTGGTTAGACGAAGTGCAGTTGCTCTGCCTCTTTTTACTTGCCACCTTGCAACACAGCTTGCCTCATGCACATGCAACAACATATTCTCTGCGGGGCAGACTTAGTCTCGACAGAGTCTCTGAGTCTCTGCGGACCGACAAACTTAAACTGAGTATTGCGTTGGATTCTTTAGAGCCGGCAGTCGCCTAACAGTAACTTTTTGCATAGCCGCTAGCCATGAGCAGAGTTATGAGAATGCGATAACTGATTAATGATGGCCCCAATTGGCCGGGCACCGAAAACAAACCAAACAAAACAGAGCGAGAAACAGTTACGACCAACTGTGTAGTCCAAGTCCAAAGTGCTAAAAGCAAACAGAAGATGGCAAAGGGGTGACACTTCCTAGCGAGAGATAGGAGAAGATTTTCCCAGGGAAAGACGACAAAAACGAACGTTAAACTATTCAGCGGCAAAGGGAAAACACCAGTAGTAGTAGTAGTAGTACTGGTGGCAGGAGGGGACCCGAAGTCGCAGCAAGTTTTGAGCTATGACAAAGCGCCACAGCTCGAATTTTTTTGTTTCCATCGAACTGGCAACTGACCGTTGCAGCAGCAAATTTTCATGGAAAGCCATAAAAAGCGGCAGCAGCAACAGCAGCAATACAGCAACGCGGCAATACAGCAGCAACTGCCAACGAGCACTAAAAGGAAAAGTGCAACAATTGCAAAAAGAGAAATGCATGGAAAGTTGCAAACAAAAGTAAATTTGAGCGCCAGACAAGAAACACACATACACACTAGGCAAAGAGACCCAAACCGTGTCCAATAAAAAAATGCTGTGAGATGTGAGATGTGCGAGTGCCAACAAATAAGCGAACGTTTAACGAGCCATTTGCCAATTGCCAATCTGCCTCGATTTCGCGGCTCCTTCAACAGTTTAATGATGCTTTCGGGTTCGTTTCGAAACATTCCTGAACTAACTCGAGCGAATTATGGCGTCTCTTGTCGCTAGAGTCTCCTCCGACTGCCACAGATACACAGATACAGCGGGGGGCACCAGATACGCAGCTTTAGATACAGATACAGATGCCTACACACCCAAAGATACAGATACGCACTTGTCGCTGGCAACGAGGCGGCACAGATGGAGATTGCGACAATTATAATGAGAAGCAGCGAGAGAGACAATGCAAAGTCGCAGCGGAAACCTTGCCGCCTGAAGAATGCGAGGCCTGGTTGAGAAGTTTTGATTGAGCCATCCAATTGGCCTTCTTATGTGACTATAGCCATTTGTTAGTTGGAAATAATATTAATATAATCAAGCCATTAAGTATATAAAGAGATAAACTTAGCATTAATCAGATCAAGACCAAAGCTCACGTATGAATAATATCACAAGAGCTTAGCTCGGAGTTTGCTCAGTAATCTTGTGTTTAAATCTAAATGATGATGGAGAAAGTAGGTGAAATGTGTGTTTCAAGACAAGAAATCTTTGACCCACCCTCTGGCAGCACACACACACACACCATGTGGCATCCATCTCAATTACCTGAGCTGCAGGTGCATGCAATGGCTTTGTGGGTCAAATATCGTTACTTGTGCCTCGTTAAGATTAGCTCTTTAAGTTGACAACTTGCCCACAATCCAAGCCCCATTAGAAACTAATGCATCTTTGTCTTTTCCACTTGCAGGTTCACCGTGGCACGCTGAGATCATGTCCTCACCCGGCCTAACCGCTCTGGGCGAATCCACTCGCCTGGTACCCGCCAATACACCGGCGGTTTTTGAGATACTGCCGCCTCCTGGACAAAGCCTAAGTAAGGGCGAGTGCGTGGCCACGGTTTTGACTCCCAACAAGTCAAAACTAAATGCCAGAGTCACCCATGAGGCGGCAAATGGTGCTGCTCGCATCGAGTTTGTGCCCACCGAAGTGGGCACACATGTCATCGATGCGTCTATCAACGGCACGAAGATCGCTGGCGGCCCGCTGATCGCCAAGGTCTACGACTCCAGCCTGATCCAGGTGACGGAGGTAAATGGCGGCGTGGTCGGCCAGCCGTGCCAGTTCCGCGTCGATGCCAGCGCCGCTGGCGAGGGCCAACTGGAGATATCCATCAATGAAGGCGAAGTACCCAATCATGTCCAGGTGGTAGGCGGTGGCCGTTGCCTTGTGTCCTTCACGCCGGAACAGGCCAAATCGCATCTTATAGATATCAAGTTCAATGGCGAAACGGTGCGCGGCTGTCCCTTTGTCTGTGCCGTGGCCGATACCTCTCGTGTGCTCCTGAATCTTACGAATCTAGAGTTGATACCGGTCAACAGGCCCTCCTCCTTTCACATAACCGTGAGCGGAGGCGGTGCCGCCGAGCTGGCTGTCAGTGTACGCGGTCCCCAAGGGGAGTTGCCGGTTCGAGTCACTGGAGACATCCATGCTGGCTTCACTGCCGAATTCACGCCCACCAATGTTGGCGGCCACTCGATTAATGTGGAGTACAATGGCTTTGCCGTTCAGGGAACACCCTTCTTGGCCAAGTCCTATGATGCCAGCAAGGTGGTGGTGGGCAGTGTATCGCGCGGCACAATGGGACGGCCGGTGCAGTTCACCGTGGATGCAGGCGATGCCGGTGAGGGCAACTTGGAGATAACGATTTCGGCCAAGGGACAGAATATTCCCACGCAGGTGCATCCGCAGGGCAGTGCAAGGTGAGCATGTAACCTTCTCTCTCTCTTTATCCATTAAAATAGTTTGTTTTTTAATTAAAATGTTTGCTCAATTTATTTTTCCGCTTGAAAGACTTGATTGAATGCCTGTTTTCCATGCAAACATTTTAATAATCTACCGAAATGCCTTTAAATTCAATTTGTTTGTTTAATGTTGGTAATATAAATTCCATTTTATGCTGTGCTATCAGAGAAAGCTGGAAATTATGTTTATATTAAAGAAACTTCTTAAGTTGTTTAGTTTTACTAAGAAATTCTACCCTTATCCCCTAATCTTTCCAAAAATGCCTTTATATTTAATTTGTTTGCTTAATGTTTGTAATATTAATTCCATTTTATGCTGTGCTATTAGAGAAAACTGAAAATTAAGTTTATATTAAAGAAACTTCTTGAGTTTTTTAATTTTACTAAGAAATTTCCATCTTATCTTACAGATTCTCCGTTTCGTTTGTGCCTACCGAGTCATGCGAGCACACGATCAACGTATCCTTCAACAAAATGCCCGTCCCCGGCTGTCCCATAACGGTCAGCATCAGCGGCGGCGTGGCCGGGCCTCAGGTTTCGCTCGGCGGACCAGGACCTGTACATCAGACCAATTCTTTTGTAATCAATCACAATGGCGGCCGTCTGGAGGATATCGAGGTGAACGTGGAAGGTATGTAGGCGGCCAGTTGGGCTGTGTAACCACTCCTCCAGCTCCCAGCTAACCCACCCACCAGTCATCATCATCAGATTTGTTTGTGTGTGTGTGTGGTGCTATATGATGTGCCACCCACTCTCATTGCCTCTATTTGTGTTTTGTGCATTGGTTTTTAGTATTAAGGCTCGTAATTTAATTGCTCGTTTGCTAAATGTTTGTGTCTGCCAAGCGTATTATTCGATTGGATCCATTTGCATACATATTCCCCACTACCCGGCCCCCGTCCCACGTATCTCGTATCTGGTAGCAGTAACTGTATCGGTATTTGTATCTGTAATTCGTATCTGCAACTCGTATCAGTATCCGCATTTCGCACACACACTCTCCTCTCTCTCTCTCTCTCACATTTCACGCACTCAGACTTGTACAGCAAAATTTGTATGAGCGGAAATTGTTGTGGAAACTTGCAAGCATGCCACACCTCCCACTTCCCACTGCCATTTACCATCCACCAACTCCTCACCTTACTCACCAGAGCCCCCCCACTAGTAGTGGTTGATGTCTTCTCAGGCTGAATCTAAAGACAAGGTGCTGCACTTACAAGAGTGGATTTATGAGATGCGCAGTCCCCGTAGATGTGTTGTGCGTGTGTTAGTGTAATTATGCTGCCCATATATCATTGCTTGTACAGTCGAACTTGGTTAAGAAGGAAAGAAGGTCTTGAAGATTACTGGGAGATGTAGAAAATCAAAGTTTAGATGGAGTTTCCCAAGTTTCTTATGGGAATTTAACAAGGCAAAGCCAATTACAAGTTTATTTTCATTGTTCTATAATAATATTGTATATAAATTTCCTTCAAGTTACCCAAAAGGCCAGTTAGCTTAGTTCGACTGTTGTAATTTAAGAAATTCGGGTCCGTCCGTAGCTTTTGTTTTACCAGAAATACTCCCCAATGTATGCAAATAAGCTGGGAATGTGTAATAGAGACCATTTTAGTTGCTATTATTCCCTGTAGTTCGAATCCGTGTGTGTTTTGTGTGCCTTTAATTGCTGTATGTTGCTGTGTTGTTTGCTCTCTCATTGTTTTGTTTGTAATGATATGTGTCCTTTTTGTAATAATGTTGCTCACTTTTGTATCTGTATTATATATTTCAGGACGGCGAAATCTTTTGTACTAGACTATATCTATATATATATATATATATATATGAATATATATGCATATACTTACTTATATATATATTACCTATACTATTAAATGCGGGGAGCAGCCTCCGCGCTCTCCCCCTATACATATTACATATATATATATGCTATTCACCAGGTGTATATATACTTTGCTAACAGTCCGAACCACAAGAAAATAACCCAGAGAAGTGCCTCCCTCTCTCACTGCGCTGAGGGGAAGCCCCTAAAGCCCAATACCTTAACAAAATGAAGTATTTACTAATGTCCGATTGTTTACTAATTTGTTTCTTACCGATTAATGTGTAGAATTACTCGAATAAAAAGAATAAAAACAACAAAAAATATACAAATGTAGGTTGAATATATTCAGCGTAGGGTTACTTGGGAGTACTCGTATTTATTCTGTACTGTCTCTGACCTCTGACCCCCTGCTCCATGCTCCCGTTTACTAACCGTTTCTGGCACACTGAATTCAATATTTAACCAAAGATTAACCGCACAATCCTTCAAGTAAATGACTCCAACTAATCCCACTCAGTTAATAAGTCCATTTACTAATCAAGTAAACATTTTTCCAAATTTTTACGCTTCATTCGCGACTGAAAACAAACACTAACCCCCCTCAACTCAACACAACACATCTGACCCAACCGAAACTGAAACCGAAACCGTTGCCCAATTATCGAATCGAATTTCAACAAAACAAACAAACGAAATCAATCTCAAACTCGTTTCCGGCCGCGTCGCAACCGAAAAAAACCAAATCATAATCAAAATCAAACCAAACACAATAATTAATCAATACTAAAATCGAATACAAATGCCAAATGGTTAAACAAACAACAAATCAACAACGAATGCAAATTGCTGGCCAAATCAGGACCTGCTGGCCAGTCGGTGCCCGCACAAGTGCATCAATCTGCTGATGGGGTCTTCAAGGCAGAGTTTGTGCCCAGAGTCGTTGGCGAGCATCGCGTCAATGTCACGGTCAATGGACTGGCCACCGCCGGGAGTCCATATGCAGCCAAGGTGAGTGTTCAGAGAGAGAGGGAACCAAAACTTGAATCCTATTCATATTTAAAGGTCTACGATGTCAGCGCCATCAAGGTAAAGAATGTGAGCAGCGGAACGGTGGGCAAGCCGGTCACCTTTCTGGTTGAGACCTCCCAGGCTGGACCAGGTAATCTGGAGGTGACTGTAAACGGCGGCAGGGTTCCCACGTCAGCCCAGGCCCAAGGACAGCACACCTATGCCATTAGCTTTACACCTCGCGAGGCCGAGAGTCACACTGTGGAGCTGCGATTTAATAGCCAGGATGTGCCTGGTTCGCCCTTCACTTGTCGCGTGGCAGCCGCCGCTCGCATTCAATCCCCGGAGACCATGGACAAGGTCAGCGTGGGTCGCCTATTTGAGTTCGTCGTTGAGTCGGACACGAAGCCAACGGTGGAAGTACTGGGACCTGCCAGGCGCAGTGTACCCGTTAAGATCGATCCACTGGGCTCATCCACGTTGGGCTACAACGTCAAATTCGAGCCCATGGAGGTGGGCGATCATTCAGTGGAGGTTCGCCTACCAGGCGGTGGCCATGTGGAGGGCAGCCCATTTCTGCTGAAAGCCTACTCCGCTGAGAAGGTCATCGTCACAGATATCCGTGCTGGAGTGGTCAATAAGAGCGTGAGCTTTGGCATTAATGCCTCGCAGGCGGGAGCTGGCAACTTGGAGATCATTGTGGCCGTCAATGGCAAGAATGTGCCGAATTTTGTACAATCCGAGGGCAATGCCCGGTTTAAGGTGAACTTTAAACCAACGGAGGCGGCAACCCACTCGCTATCTGTACGATTCAATGGACATCCAGTGCCGGGTTCACCCTTTAGCTGTCACATAGCCGCTGCAGCTGCCTCGCCCTCGATGGGCTTGCCCCGGGCCATGGCCATGGGTGAGTGCCTCAAACAGGCGGCCGTCAAGATGGACAACACCTTCGAGCTTGAAGGCTTCGAGGGCACGGAACCGCAGATCTTTGTGACCTCACCGTCGGGAGACAACGAACATTGCCAGTTGAGTCAGCACGATGGAGGCAGCTACTCTGCCTCGTTTAGACCCACCACTGTGGGTCGTCATTTGATCAGTGTGACGGCCAACGATCAGCACATCAATGGATCCCCCTTTAGCTGCAACGTCTTTGATGTCTCCAGAGTCAGCATTAGTGGTTTGGAGCAGCAGTATGGACCCGCCAATCTGGGAGTGCCAGTAACCTTTAGTGTGGATGCCGCAGGCGCTGGCGAAGGAACCCTCGAGCTGGTGGTCTCCACAGATAGTAGCACTGTTAAGGCCGAAGTGGTGGCCTGCGCCCGGGGACTCTATGATGTGACCTTTGTGCCGCAGAGTACGGAACCGCACTACGTGAACATCACCTTCAATGAGGTGGCCGTGGACGGTAGCCCCTTCCGTGTGGACATTCAGCAGCATACGCAGCACATACAGATTGGTAGTTTGGCGGCCATTGACTTCCCGGCCGATGACCAGATCGTGGAGATCTTCTCGCCAGATCAAAAGTCTGTTCCGTACTCGATCAACAGGCAGACCGCCGAGTTCCGTACGCACATGACTGGGAACTATACGCTGCGCTTTATAGACCGCGAGACGCGACAGCACATTGGCTCTCGCACGTTGTGCGTCTTTGATCCCACACTGGTGAAGATTACCGAGGTGAGCGAGGCTTTCTGTCATCGTCCGGCCAGCATTGGAGTCTCCTTGAATGAAGCCGGCCAGGGGGATCTGTCGGCTTTGGTCCGCTGTGGCGCCACCGAGGTGCCGCACACCATTCGCGGACCCAGCAAGGCCGGAGTATATGAGATCGTTTATCAGCCCACACGAGTGGCTCCCCACAAGATCAGCATTCTATTCAACGACGTGCCCATTTCGCTGAAGCCCCTGGAGATTAATGTTCTGCCCGCGAGTGCTGGCAAGGAGATTAGCGTCAGTGGTTTAGGATTATATCAGTCTCGCGTGGGCAAGACCACTTCGTTTGCCATCGATACGGTGAAGCGGCCAGCTAGGGAGTTCGATGTGGTGGTTTCGGGGCCAGGAGGACAGGCCCTGCCCGTGAGGTGCTATCAGACCAAGAACGGTCACTTGCAAGCCGAGTTTACCATCAACAAACCGGGACAGTGTGTGATTGGTGAGTCTGGTAATTAATGAAAAGTAATTGTTTATTAATCTCACATTTCCCACAGAGGTTCTGCATCAATCAAAGCCACTGCCTGGCAGTCCCTTCACCTGCGAGTCCTTCGACAGCAGCAAGGTTACCACGCAGGGTGTATCCAAGGAGCCGCTGGCCCTGCACAGTCCCAACAGCTTCACCGTGCGCACCGATAACGCCGGCACCGCCGAACTGGAGGCCTTTGCCATCTCCCCCAGCAACCAAAGTCTGCCTGTGTTGATCAGCGATCAGTCGGAGGGAGTCTACAATGTGGAGTTTGTGCCCTCGCAGCCGGGCAACTACAAGCTGACACTGATGTATGGCGGCGAGACAATTCCCAGTTCGCCGCTGAACTTTACAGCCTCCGCCAGCGGTGTGAGAAACGATGCCCGGGCCGCTGGTCATGGATTGGAAGTGTGTCATCGCAACAAGGAGGCCTCCTTCGTTGTCTACTGTCCCATTGCCCCAAATGTTCAAATCGAACGTTTGGATGAATATGGCGAACGGATAGAGCCCAAGATCAAAGCTTTGGGTAATAATGAGTGGCGCATCTCCTACACCATCCTCTCGGTGGGCAAATACGAAATCCGAGCGAGCTGTCCGAATCGAGGCAGCCTGCCGGGATCGCCGTGGCACATTAGCTGCGTGGAGTCCAACAAGGTCACACCTGTGGGCGGCTGGGGAACATTGGTCGATCACGATGGCCGCCTCATTCTTCCAGCTCGAATAATTTTCGAAGTGGAGAATGCGGGACCTGGCAAACTAGTGTGCAGCATTGATGGCATCGAAATTCCTGTGGATAAGCTGCCCGATGGCAAGATGTGCCTGAACATCACCGGCGAAAATCTGGCTGCCGGCGAGCATGATTTGGATTTAACCTGGAGCGGCTTGACCATCACCCAGTGTCCAAGAAGCGCCTTTGTGACCGGCCAACAAGCTGCAGATAAGGTTCAGCTGATGGGTCGCGGATTGGCTGCTGCTCAGGCAGGAGAGGCAGCGCATTTCACGATTGATGCGTCAAATGCCCCGGCAGGCAGGCCGGATGTAATACTCACCAGTCAGGACAACACATCGCTGCCGGTGAGTCTGGCACAGCCGCGACCCAGCGAGAATATTTGGCTGGCCTCGTACACACCGCAGAAATCGACGACGGGCACTCTGAATCTCTCTGTGAAGTGGAACGGTCGACTGGTCAAGGGATGTCCGCTAGCGGTGGCCGTGGGCTCCTCAATGGATGCCTCAAAGGTGATTGCCTCGGGCGAGGGACTGCGTCACGGGATTGTGGGCAAGGATATTAAGTCGTGGATAGACACAAGGAGAGCTGGGCCCGGTGAACTCACTGCCCACTGTGCTGGCGTTCGCAAGGTGGCCTATTGCGAGCTGTACGATCACGGCGATGCCACATTCACGCTGAACATTAAGCCCCAGGAGCCGGGAAGGCATCTGTTGACCATTAAATATGGAGGACAAAACGTGCCCGGATCGCCATTTGCACTCAAGGTGGCCGGTGCTCCCGATGCCAGCAAGGTGAGTTATGAATATCCATTCCTGAATTTAAATATAAATGATTTCTTGTCTTCAAAAGGTTCGCGTGTATGGACCTGGAATAGAGCATGGTGTGCTGGCCACCTTCCAGTCGCGTTTTATCTGCGACACTCGAGGTGCTGGCGCTGGTCAGCTGACTGTACGCGTCCGCGGACCCAAGGGCGCCTTCCGCGTGGAGATGCAGCGGGAGAGTCAAAAGGATCGCACCATATTGTGCAAGGTAAGACCATCAAAACAACATGGATTCTTGGCAATCTTTCAACTAAAACCTCTTTAATTTAGTATGATCCAACCGAACCCGGAGACTATCGCGTGGAGGTCAAGTGGGCGGGCGAATTCGTGCCAGGATCACCATTCCCCGTCATGATCTTCGACACTGAGGAGGAGTTACGAAGGTATTTGCAGGGCATATGAGGCCAGCTCAACCACCATGTCATCGTCTTCCCCAGTGGCCTCAGCCCATTGCCCATTGCCCGCAATCAAGGGCGCCGCAAGGCATCGACCTGCACTCCGCTGTAGTCCATCCCTTTGTAGTATATTTAAATAAGCTAACACTGATACCTAAAGAGTTAAATATGTTGTACTAATCGAAGCTAGCTAACTGGAAAACGAATAACGAAATCATCCCTAGGTTAATCCCAAAAGAAGGATATATTAATATTAGATTAAATGATAATATGTTGAGCAATGTATAAACTTGCAATGAATTAATTGGTTTAGTTATTTAGCCTTGTATGCAATACACACCACACACTTAAATACATGAAGTTAAACATAATTCCATTTATTTAATTTGGTAGAAAACAAAGTAGGCGTAGAAATAAGGTAAATATATATAAAACTTAACTGGGATCCCTAGAAATTCCCCATAATTTATACTGGAAATCAAGGGGTTTGCGATAATCTAACAAATAATTCAAGATTATCCGCATTCGACTCTTCGGGCAGTGCAAATTCATGGTTAAAGTCTTGGCGATAGGTTCGAACAAAGTCAATTACATTCTCCTCTAGCTTCTTCCTTTGCACCTGCTCGATACTGTTCCTACTCTCCGAATTCCTGTGGCTCATCATCAGCATGGTTAGCAGGACTCGGCGATTCTTTAGCTGCAAATCCTCGAATCTTTCGTGCATTATCAGCTCCGTCCAGGGTTGTTGAAAGAAGTTCAGAAAGTTGGTAATCCAGCCGGCCTTGAAGCGATTGCGTATGTCGTTAAGCAGCTTGGCATGCTTGCCGCAAAAGTATTCCAGGAAGTATAGTCTCTTTTCCTGAAATAAATAGTATTAAATAAAATAAGGGAATTATCAAATAAATCATTGTGATATTTAAACCTTCTTGCTGACGCACACAATCTCCGTGACAATCATCTTCAAGTTGAGTCGAATGCGCACAAAGTCCCCATCGTCGTAGGTGGTCATATTTTCGGTAAAATCCACTGGAAGCTGGGCAACGAGTAGCGGCCTGGGTTGAATAATCTTTACGATATGATAACCCATGGGCAGCATGCCCGTAAACAAATAGGGCCTTATAAAGCGCGGCTGCATCACTATCTTCAGCATGCCCAGCTCAAAGGCCACCTGGAAATGGGATTTAATTGAATTTCAATTCAAATTCAAAGCACTCACCTTCTCGGCGCACTCCTGTGGACTGGTATAATTGAACTGATAGTTGGGCAAGGGATCGATGACTATATTCTTGCCCGCGGCATAGATATTGGGATCGGATGTACAGAACCGTGAATTGACCACAATATTCCTGTCCATCATTGTAATATCAGCATCGGCCAGAACTGTGAGAGATTGAAGTGAATGAAGTTTATGCTTAGGCTTTCCCTACTCACCTTTCTCCAGATGCGACGACATGTTATTAAAGTTATAGTTAATGAAGAGGGTGCAGTCCAGAACAAGTTTATCCTTACGCGGAACCTGTATAAACTCCACCCGTTCGATGGTGCTGTCTGACGCATTAAAGGAGAACCTGGAGTAGTTGTAAGAATCATAAACCGTGACGCCCAGATCGAGGAGCATATCCATTACGATGGGATCCAGTAGGTTATCTACACAGGGATTGCCCTGATATTCGGGCACTGCCGGCCTGTGGGGCTGCACATACGTAATGTTCTCGGTCTTGCAGCCGTGTGTAATCATAAAGTGTAGGCACTCATAGGCAGCTATCCCATAGCCGTACAAGATGATATTATAGGAGACCTGCGATTCAACTGTCTCTCGAAGTTTGTGATAAAAGATGATCCGGTCCAGTCGATAATTGTTGACCACATAGTTGGCCGGTGGGTGATTATCTTTAAACTGGCTATCCTCGAAGCCAAACTTCATGTCATCCATAATGACGAGTGTCTCGTAGTGAAGCCTACAACCGTCCACCAGATCTACAATTTGGTGTTGTCTATCGCAGGATTTAAGGATTATAATACCAATAACTGCAGTACTCACTCACTCACCTATCTATTGTCTTCAGGGTTCCGGGGACAAAGCGGACCAAGTGCCTCATGTCCATGCGCTGTGTGGAATCCCTTACAAAGGGATGATCGTTGCCCGTATTTATATAGCAGTTCCTGCCATGGCCGCAGTAAGAACACTTAAAGTCGCAGTCGTAGGCTGCCTCTAAAACTCCTTGCGGCACCACTATCGTCAGATCCATCATGGGCAGGCAATTGAACTTCCTAAACTTGTACAAGCTGAAGGGAAATATTACGTTCATGTTCATTTAAAAATATGTGTGTGTGGGTCTCACTCTTTAGTGTTCCAGGAAAAGGTAATGATACGCATGAAGGCACGACAAATCTCCGAGAAACCCACAATCAACAGCGGATGTTGAACGCCCAGGTGCCTGGTGGGCATCAGATTGTGACAGAAGGCACGAAGACGACTGGTAGACTTCTCAGCGCCATGCAGGTTTATCCCCTTGGAGGAGCGCCTCCGAAAAATGGCATGGTAGAAATGGTTCTTCTTCATGCGTTGCGGCTCCAAGGGCATCATGTTGTACGTAAGATCATTGGGCAAAGAGATGCCCTGAAAAATAAAAAAAAGACCTTTAAATTATTTCCCCTTGAAAGCCCCTATTAAATCTTACATTAAAGTAACTAATGTAGTAGAGTTCCCGGTAATCATCGTACAAGGCCACCGTCCGAAAGATGGTGCTGCTCCACATCTGGAAGAATGGGTGAAGCTTGAAGATGAGCACCTCTCCCCGGTTGTATGTAACATTATACTGCTCCCGGGGCAACATAAATAGCCTGCACAGCTCCTCATAGCCAGTGAAGGGTCTGCAGGAGAGGTAATGATTGGTGGAGTTGCTCCAAAAATTGCCAAAACCTACCTCAGTATAATAAATCCCACCATTGTGCATTCCGCATGGACTTTGGATTGACCACAGCGAATGGTAAAACAGCTAAATTCACTGTCGAAATTAATAGAAATATCGTCAATGATCTGGTTAAATAGTTGAAGAACCTCATCCGTGTAGTTGTCCTCACTGGAGCTGTCGCCGTCAGAATTGGAAACGGTGGTGAATCTACTGGAGGTTTGCATTGAGATGATGTTCCTCATTTCATCGACCTCTTCCATTTCCATACGTAATACGCGGATTTCGCCAAACATGGTGCTGCGATTGGCAACGAAAACGTTCTCTTCGACAGTGCAATTCGGGCGAACGTAAATGGGCTAAAATGGGGGGAATCAGTAAGCCAACTCCTAGAATAAACCTATATCCCAAGACTCACCAGAAAGAAGCGCAGCAATTCCTGCTGACAAGGAGTCAGGCTCACGACACTGGCCACGGTTGTCACACAGTAATCAAGATCCGGAAAGGCACTGAATATGGCAGACAGAGCAAAGAAGGTATACTCGGGCCGCACCAAAGGATGCAACTGAAACATCTTTAGGAGAAAGGCATTGGATGCCTGGGCCAGGCACTGGGCCCGATCGTCGCTAGGGCATTTTTCTCCCTCTGGCAAGTCGAAGACGATTGTCAGTGTATCCCTGAAGGCATAGTAATAGTACCTGCCACTTCGGAGCTCTGCACATGGGACACAATATTGGGTTAGTTATCCAAGATTTGCGTGTGTTACTTACCATCGAAGATGTGTTTAAACTTGGCAAAGAGCAACTTCTTTGGTCTTTTTTCATTTAAATGCAAATTGGATACGGTGAGAATACTGAACAATTCGTCCATTCTCGTGGTTGTGTATAGGGTCTTCATTGATCTCTGTTCCGCAGAACTGAACAAAGGGGAAGCTGTACTATGAATTAATTTCAATAAGCACAAACTCACACAACATCGTATTCATAACGCTCATGCTTCAGGCCCGGCGTATACCTGGCCAGATTACCCAATCGCTCCAAGTGAAAAGTGGTGGCCAGCTGTTCCACATTTACCGCATCCGACAACCACATAAGTCCCGCTCCCTTGACACCCTCAGTGAACTCTTCTTCAAACTGCAAAACTTACGATTGAATTGATTGATTGATTGACCATAGACCCACCTCTGCAATAATGATCTTTTCGGCGCCCTTAACTCCCTTCTTCGAATTCTCCATGGCCAACAGGTGCTCGGCAATGTAAAAATCCCCCTGCTCTCTTCGGGGAATTGGATCCTCGGAATCAATCATCTCCACAATCTCGTCGTTATCCTCCGGCCTGGAAAAGATTAGTTAGCAAATAAAAATATATGTAACTCGGAGATCCAAACAAACAGGGCTTTGCGAAATGTAAGTACTGGCATTACATCCCGCCGATTGATCACAATGACTGAGAGCCAAGTCGCTATACCAGCGACACTCGAGCTCTTGGGATAGTAGCAAGTACCGAATGCCTCAACGGCATCGTATTGCACAGATGGAAGTTGCGGCGGCCTGACCACAATCAAATAGTTAACCCTGTGCTCGCTGTAAAAGATCTCCAGAATGACCTTCTTGATAATCTCGGGCTGATTCTCTTTGCAGATAAAAAAATTGAAGAATATGGTGTTGACCAGCGAGATGGGATGGGGTATGCTTTTGGCCAAGAGAGAGACAAGACGTTAGAAAGCTACTCCAAACGATAAGTGTAACCTACCAGAAGCGAGTATTGAGCCAGTGCAGCCACATATCGTTGGCCAGCACTGGTATATCGGGATGATTGCAGAATGTGGCAAAGGCCAGAAGTTTGTGAAACTCCTCACTGTCGTAGACAAGCAAGCGATATGCATGATCTTCACAAAACACTATCTGTAGCGGCTGCGTTTCCTTGTACCCAAAGTGCCAGGTGTCCTTGGCCTTATAGAGATCCTCCATACGCTTGACATCCTGAATTCCAGCTACAAGAACGACAATGTTCTTATGAGAGGCTGGCATTTTTTTTATTTATTGTTTTAATTACAAAATATGAGTTGTATATTTGAGATCACTACACATGCAAATCGGAAGGTACAGAAGCCGACTACTTTGGTTTTACAAATTAATCATCTGACTTTTCCGGTGGCTGCTCTTCCTGTTCAATGCTCGAATTCCATGAATACGGATTCATCGCAAGGAAATCCTCGGGTAGAGCGAATCTGTGCTTAAAATCCGCCCGATGCTCCCTTAAGAAACCTAACAGCTTCTGCTCCACGTAGCGCTTGTTTAGCATATAAAAGTCATGATCGGTCACATCTTGGAAGGGACCACGGTTCACGTTTTTCTGTGAATCGAATGGTGTAATTAATGGGAAGGGTTTTGCTTTATATATACCTTTTGAGCGGCTAGCGCCATGGTTTTCAGTATGGCTCGATTCTCCACCTGCAATTCCTTAAAATTCTCGTGCATTATCAACTCAGTCCAGCCCTGTTGAAACCACTCTAGAAAATCATCAATTGTTTTCGCCTCATAGCGAGCCTTGAGATTATTTAAAAGCGACTCGTGCTTGCCACAAAAGTGAAGAAGAAAGTCCAGGTAACACTTCTGCAATGAACACATAGAACACATAGGATTCTGGTTAAAACTAACTAACACACCTTCTTGGTGACGACCACAATCTCATCCACCACCATGGTCTGCGACAGGCCCACTCGACAGAAGGTGTTATCCTTGTACGTGGTCCTGTTCAAAATGTAATTGAAGGGCTGTTGGCTGGCAAGATATCGCCGCGGCAAGGTGATCTTCGTGATGAAGTAATCCAGGGGCAAGCCGGCCTGAAATAGAACTGGATCCGAGAACCGATCCTCAAAGTTGCTTAAGGGCGCAATGCCCAGATGATGTAACAACTGCAAGGGATTGTGGATAGATAGGAGGTAGGAGGTACTTCGAGTATCCTTACCTTGTAGGCACACTCTCGAGCACTGACGTACTTGTACTGATAATTGCATTCCCGCCGCAGTTTGATGTACTTGCCAACCGCATAGATATTTAGATCGTTGGTCTGGAAGCGTTCATTTACCAGGATATCGTCGCCATCTATATCGAGTCCAGAACTTTCCATCCCTAACGCAGAATATATGAGAAACACTTGGAAAAAGTAATCTAAGGAGCTTACATCTCTTGTCCCTTGGTTTTAGATAACCCTCCTCGAAGGAAATAAAGATGTCGCACTCATAGTTCACCTCAGTGTGGCGGGCAAAATGATGAAAGACAACCTGCATAATAAAATCACCAGTGTCGTTCAGCACCCAATGGTGGAAGAAGTAATCTCCTAGGATCTTCACGCCGCTATCCTCGAGGATGTCGTCCAGTATGGCCTGCACATTATTGTCCCAGTATGGATTCTTAAGCTTGGACTCCCTTTCGTAGCCGGCTGATCGATGCGGCTGTATTAATACTATCCGGCTGCCATGTACGCCGTGGCTAAGCAGGAACGCAATGCACTCGTAGGTGGACAAATTGTTGCCATATACCAAAATGAGGTAGCTGTGCGACAAATCCTCCAGCACTGCCCGTAACTTGTAGAAGAGCAGGATCTTGTCTACCCTAAAGTTTATCTGCACAAAATTGCAAGGGCTAGAGACAAGCTTCTCAGAGCTGGGAACCTTTAGGACGAACATCCGATCGCACATTAGCAGCAGGGAGTCATAGTAAATCTCGCAGGCCATCAACTTGACGAACTTTTCCTCCCTGTGTGGGGAATAGATAGATTCAGAGCGAATTTATAATTAATTAATAAACGCTTTCCCCACCTATTAATGGCCTGCACTTTTCCGGGTACAAAGTGCACCCAGTATCGCATATCCATGCGCCAAACACAGTCCCGGACGTAGCAGGACACATTCTGGTGCGTCAGATAGCAACCACGGTAGTCGGAACAATAGGGACACTCGAACAGGCTGTCGTACTCCGCTTCCATGACCCCCGGGGAGCAGATAACCGTCACCTCTGGCCAGCTTAGGCAGGTGTAGTTGTTCAAGTTGGAGAAGCTACGTAGAAATGTTTATAGAGTTTAAGAGTTTGGAATAAAGCTCCCATTGTGCTTACTCCTTGGTGTTCCACTGAAATATAAGTCGACGGAGGAAGGCCTTACTTATTTCGGTAAAGCCAATTATGACAATTTTCTTGCTGTTGGTAAACCACTTGTTCGGCTTGAGTAGGTGCCGATAGATGATCACAACATCTTTTGCGAAATCTGGCTCGGGAAGCTGAAACTGGCCCGTCGATGATGCCACTTCTTTGCGGAGCTTAAAAGTCACAGGACCCTTCTTGATGGGCCTCGGCTCTAGGACCATCATCATTTTCTTCAGGTCATTGCCAAACTTACTTTTCTGCAGGTGACTGATGGTTGTCTACTAATCAACCAATAATAATTACATCCCCTTTGACTTACATGAAACGACGAGATGAAGTAGAAGTCAAAGAAGTTCGTCTTCCTGGCCAGATCCCGAAAGATCTGTTCGGAGCTGACCAAAAATAGTGGATGGAGGCGCAACGATATGATCTCGGCCCTCAGATGATCCAAATGATTCTCGTGACGAGGCAGATGATAGTGTTCCGATAGCTTCGAATGGCTGTGGAACTGCCTAAGCACTACATACCCAATGGGCGTATTATACTTAACGGATTTCGTTGAGTTTCCACAGCGAATGGTAAATACCATAAACTCGCTGAAATCGTTCTCCAGCACATCCGTCATGATGTCCTCGAGGACTTGCAGCTCCTTCTCCAGCTCCGCCCGCTCGTTGACCTTGGCGCAATAGGTGACGGTACAATTCTCCAAAGATTCCTGAGAACGAGTTCCATCCGATGATGCTTTACCCTTAGCCAGACCGAGTACCACCGGTATATCCTCCCTCATCATCTCGTATATGCCAACCTCTCCGAAAATGGTGCTGCGGTGGGTGATGTACACCTCCTCCATGTCGAGTATAGAAGAGGGCCGTCGGATCACGGGCTAAGCTCAAAGAAATTATTATTATTAAGTATTAGCGCTTAGGGATAATTAGAACTTACCATGAAGTAAGACAGGATACCTAAATGACTCCTGATGTTCCTGTTTTTCTTGTTCATCACCATTATGCAGTAGTCCTTGTCAGGATTAGCGCTGAATGTGGCCACCAGGCATGAGATGAGGCGCGGCAGTGGGAATCCCTCTCGTGCCACAATGCATTTCAGCAGAAAGACATTCGAGGCCGCCTCGATGGCCTTCGGTCCGGCAGGATACTCACCGGCGGGGTACAAGAAATTGATAAAGGTTTTCTCGTGTCGCGTATAGTAATCGTTACTGCTGAGCTCTGGGAGGGAGAGGGATTTAGCGAGGATATTAACTCAAGATAGGCAATAGGCAATAGATCTCACTATTAATGATGTACTTGAACTTGGAATGCACGACCTCGCGCAAATAAAACTTATTTTGATCATCGTGATGTTGAGGCTCCACAATGTTGCCCTCAATGGAGTTTATCCTTATCTTGCCCGTACTGGCCAAGCTGTTGAATGATATGTATCCCATTGAAAAGGGTTTCAGCTATTAAGTGACCTACCTCATGCTACTATCAAATCGCTGAAAACCTCCCAGAATCGTCATATTCTGCAGATCGAGGAGAGCATCCACGGTGAACATGCTGGCCGGTGCCCTGCGTTTCACTGAACTAATGGATATACATTTATGATGTATGGATATATATCAGTCAAAGAGACGCACACACTCACTACACGGGCAACTGTTCAAAGTGAACGGAACCGCCATCGATGGTCTTCACCAGATTACCAAAGGATTCGACATCGTAGGTGTGGACATAGAACCGAATGTCAATGTCCGTAGAGACCCACAGAAAGACGGCAATCTCGGTCTCCTCGTTCTGGTTGCTTATCTCCCCAACGACAAGGAGATTCTTCTCCGCCCCTGGACTCTGGCTCATTATCTCTTCTGCTATGTAGTAGTCACCCAGTTCCTCGCGCATCTCTGGCATCTCGACCTCATGGATAGCTATGATGTCATCGTTGTCCTCAGCTCTGATGGATACACGGAATGTCCATATGACATCTTTGAGAAGGAATCTTCAACTGGAACTTACAGAGCCTTTCGATATAAGATTTTTGGCAAACGTTCACAGCGATCCACAATATACAGCGATTGCGTGTTGTTGTTTTTCTCTAAAGAATACTCCCGGGGATAGAAGACCTTTGATAGCTCCTCCAGGTCATCGAAGGCCTCTATCAAGTGTTTGGGTTGTCGTACTTTGGGCGTCCTCACGATGATCAGATACGTAACCCTATTCTCCCGAAAGAACACTACCTTTATGATCTCAGCCAAAACACTGGGATAGTCGCTCTTGTAGATGCAAAAATTACAGAACAAAGCGTTAAGCCAGCTAATGGTGTAGTTTAAACTGAGTGGCGGAAGTCGGGGATTAACAACTAAGACATATCAAGATTGTATTTTCAGGGGGAGATACCAGTATCTAACGGACAACCATTCCATCCAGCAATCGGAGGGCATAGCACTAACCGCGGGATAATTGCGGAACTCGGCGTAGGCCAACAAATCGGAGTTTGTCTTGGAACGAGCCACCACCCTGTAGGTCTGGTAGGTCTGAAAGAGGGACTTCTTGCCCCGATACCTTAGCCGGATATTGCCGAACCACTTGACGCCCGGCGACCAGATCAGCTTGTTGATATCCTCCAGGTCCTCCACTTTGGCCAACCGCACTTCAAAAGACATTGTGTGTGTTAATGATTTATTGGTATGAAGTATGTGTTTTATTTTTTGTTTTGTTTATTTATATTGAGTATGGAAAGTGTGTCTTTGAAATGTAAAATCCAATTACTGGCTGCTGGGATTAAGGAAAAAAGAAGGCAAAATGTTCGTATATAAATAGTTGATATTATAGAGTAATCCCGTCGATAACATAACACTTGGCTTTGGCCTGCTCGCATTGATCCTTCGTGCCGGCCTTGCTGGTGCCCTCCCATCGGAAGTAGGGGCACTCGTTTTTCTGGTGGTAATCGCTCATGCACATGAAGACCATTAATAGGTAGGGACGACAGGCGCCCTTCAGCAGAACCTTGCCCCCGGGACTGGCCTTCAGTAGGTTGTAGACGCCCACAGCATCCTTGCGACAGAAGTCGTACATGGCAATATGGTAATCCTTCTCCTTTGGACGATTTTCGTACATCTTTTCGGCATCAAGCTTTACCATTTTCATGTTGATGGTGTCGCTCTTGCCAATGTATTTCTTTTGCTTATACAAACACTCTACAAAGCACTAAGGAAGGGATAACATTATTATTATATTTACATTTAAATAAATAAATCCTTACCGATAGAAATCGCAGGGTCTTGCCAACGTCCGCGTCTCCATCCACGGGCAACTTGGGGGAATGTATAACGAAGCATTTCGTTAGGTCTTCCTCGTTACCAATATAAAGCTCAGAACAGCAGCCATCACGCTGGATGGAAAATAGTTTAATTAAAGTTAAATTAATATAATTTTTTTTACTAAAACCTTACATTCTTGCCACACTTTTCCTCGTTTAAATCCCCGCCAGAAATAGTCACTGCAGTGGTGCTTTCCTCAGGATCCTGTGCCCCTGAAATAACCACCAGGACTAAGGTTAACCAATAACAACTAAGTTTGACCATCGTTTACCGAATGAGTGTAATTGACGATGGCCAAAAACATTTATAACATCATCTGTGCTGCCCTCATTATTTGCATAAATTGGATTGCTTAATTAAATGTAACAAATGGCTGTTGTAATGCCCAAAGTGCAATGAATTGTATTAAATTTTTCAACATTTTGATGACTTGACATTTGGCAAATTGCAAACGATTTCCTGTTAATACTTAAATATATTATATGTGTTTACTATAAAAGGTGTGAGTTTTAGTTGAATTTGTAGGAGAAAACAGCAGCAGAGCCATGAAGTTAATAGTTCTAGCCAGTTTTGCCTGCCTGATATGGGTAAGATTTTGCATTAATAACTTGTAAGATTAATAAATTTGTATTTATTAAATATATATTTATTTTCAGTTTGCCAGCGGCATTAAGATTGACTGTGATAATCCGGAGGCCATTAATGAGGAGCATATCCATTACTGCTGCAAGCATCCCGAGGGCCACAATGACATCATCGAGAGCTGTGCCAAGGAAACAGACTTTATGCTGCCCAATCATAATGAGGAGGCACTGGTGGACATCACCGCGGATCGGGCTATACGGGGCACCTGCTTTGGCAAATGTGTTTTCGGGAAACTGAAACTGATGAAGGACAACAACCTGGATATGGAGGCTGTTAAGAAATATTTCAATGACAAATTTGTTGACGATCCGGAATATGCCAAGGAAATGATTAATGCCTTTGATCACTGTCATGGCAAAAGTGAGTAGAAGTTGAAGCTTGGATTTCTTGTTACTTATTTTTTTTTCCCTGCAGGCGAGGAGAACACCTCCAAGTTCCTGTCAAAGCCTCTGTTCAAGCAAATGTCCCAGCATTTTTGTGAGCCCAAGTCCAGTGTGGTTCTGGCCTGTGTGATTCGTCAGTTCTTCCACAACTGTCCAGCGGTTCGTTGGTCCAAGACCAAGGAGTGTGAGGACACTCTGGCCTTCAGCAAGAAGTGTCAGGATTCGCTGGCAACTCTCTAGATTTCGCCTTAAAAAGATCTGCAATAAAAATATATGTCAATATACTTTTTACGAATTTATATTCACTTGATAAGTTAAATATTAGGGAATCAGGGGAAGTGTATTTGGAAT
>JAEIIH010027100.1:0-17364 GCA_018904745.1 Drosophila orosa
GGGAAATTAAAACTTAAAATAATCATAACTAAGCCTACAAAGGATCAATTTATTTATTAATTAATTCGTAAAGCTCCTCAGTTAGTTTTTACAAGGTTAATAAAATTGCTTACCGAATTTTGCTCAAATTTTGACAATTTTAACGATGTACCTGCAGAAGTATAGAAATTCCTCAATCTGCAAAAGAGCATTCAAAATTCGACAACTCTCATGGAAATTTTCAGCAAATTTTCTCAGCTTTTCCTCTGGGACCATTGCTTGGTAATTAGATTTAGTTTAGCGCACAGATTTTGATACGTTAATTGTGAATTGTGCAAATACATATAATTGAGCTGGGTGGTTTCCTCATCGTTTGCGAAAAGGGAGCAGAGTCGCGTCTAGAGCCGGTCTTGCCTGGTTGACTCTAGTTTTTTTTTTCTTGACTTGTCTTGGGATTCCGCTTTAGTTTTACTAAATTAGCACCCGACCCGCTGCCCCCTCGTACCTGTGTCTCTCCATTCTGGCGTGAAGAAGACAAATGCCTGGCATTCTTTTCTCAAGCCTTTTGACTACGCTTTTGATATGCGACTTGCAGTTGGGCTTGGGCCTTGGCTTTGACTTTGGCTTCGGAGTCACTGAGCTGCTGGCCAGCAATTAATAGAGAGATACAATTGCCTCGGACACACGAGAGTTTCCCACGTCACAGCCATGCATAGGTCTTCTTCTTCGGTGAATCTGTGGAAGGAAATTCCCCCGAAATTATAATCATTAACGGCTAATCGGGGCCAAATTGAGACTCAATTTATTTGGCATACACAGCCCTGCCGATAATGCGCTTAATGATCCCCATTATCCTTTTGCGGTAGTCATATATACATCGCCCTCTGCATCCGTTTTACATTCTACCTTGTGCCTTTGCCTTTGTTCTACATATAATAAGGGTAAATTAAATTAAAGCCGACTTGGGTTCTGCGGCACTCAAAAGCCCAAGTCAGGGAATATCTTAAAGACGATGATGGAAACCTGTTGGGCTTCGCATTCAAATTGGCAACTTTGCCCTTGGCGAAGGCGGGTTTTAAAGTTTTCTGACACAAGAGAGTAAAATATATTTAATATTTATTTGGTTTAATATCAAATATATTTTATTAGAAAATAATTTAGTATACTAATGTGTATTTGTTCTAGTTTTGGATATAATTTAATTTAATTTACATTCCTTAAACCCTCAAAATATTATTTGATATTTACTAAAACATCTGAAACCCACCTCGCTGTGATGACAAATCGCCCGATCCATGTCCAGAAACTCCCTCAAAGATACAACGCATTTGAAAATCAGCCCAGGATGCGATGCACTTTCGGCCAACTTTAATGGGGGCCGGCTAACCCGTTCCTGGAACTCGAAAATTATGCGATTTTCGATTTTATTAAAGTTATTCCACTTGCTCTTCGCCGGAATACAATAACGAAAAAATTATCATTGTCTCCTACATCATCCGCTTAATGTGGGGATCCATCAATCTGCGTTCGTTGTCCGTTGTCCGCTGTCCGTTGTCCGTTGTCTCTTGTCCGTCGGCGGCTGTCAAACACGCCGAAACTGAGACTGAGACCGAGACTGAGACTGGAGACGCGACGATGGACCATCAATCGCATTAAGACCATAAAAGGATTGCTCATTCGCCGGACGATTTCTGAGCCATCGCTCTGGCCCTGCTTTTGTTTGGGTTTGGGGGCACCCGGCTCTGGCAATGGCAATGGCTCCTCCGCTTTTGCATGCTTAGCACCGCTGGGCAGAGTGTTGAAAGAGAATTTTTAAGTCCATTGTGAGGGCATCCGTTGAAAGTGCCCGAAAAAAGCAAAAGTCTTGTGTGCTGCCAACCAAAGCAAACGAAACCGAACCGAACTGAGCCAAAACCGGGGCGGAGGACAAAAAAAAAAGGACAAAATGTCACAAAAGCGTGACGATGTGTCGTAAAGTACTCAGACAACACTAACCTCAAAAAGGGGTCTCGAACGATATGGAAAATGTGGCCCTTTGAGAGCCTGGAACTTGGCTTTAAGCAGGCATTGTCAGGATACCCTTTAATCAACTAAATATTAATGAAATTAGAGAGGCTACTTCATAGATATTTTAGAATATTTTTCGGACTACTCTAAGAGTTAATGAACATTCTTTTAACATTTTATATAGCTTACAGTTTGCTTTAGCTTATAAGTTACTATCAATATAATGTTATATAATAAATACAGGAAAGTGTACTTGCTGACTCGTTTCAGACTCCCTATTTTTTTGTCACACTGTATCAGACTCAGTCAACAGCTGTCAGCAGTCAGTCAGCCTTGGCCACAAAGATCTTTTCCCTTAAAAAAGAGCTTACAAAAGAGAAATGTATAAATATAAACAGAAACCTCGCGGTCCAATGCAGCTTAATCAGTTCAGTTCAGCTCGGTTCAGAGAGGTTGCCGAAAGCCAAAAGGCTTTGTTGCTAATGTCGAGGACTCGGGCGAAGGGACAGAATCGTGGGCACTCATCTGCGACATTCCACCTTTTGTGCATCTCGCAGATACATATGGTATCCGCCGAGTGGCTTTACAAGCTCGGTTTGCCGTTCTGCTGATTGGACCCCTTTGATTTTTCCATCTGTCCAATTAGTCATTTTCATTTCGGGCTTTTAATGCGATTTTAACTGCTCGAAGGCCCATAAAGTGATGTCTGTAGAGATGTTTCTCCGTTTAATGGCCGCCATATAGGCATAAATAGTTTCGTTCCTTTGGGGTGGCAGGACTCTGCTGATCCAGTTTTTTATGACCAATGTCTAGACTTTGGCAGCGCTCTCCTTAATTGCTCGTTTAGTGCTGTTCCCGCGGCCATTTCGTGTGGGTGGGCATTGTTTGATTTGTGGCTTTCTGCCGTGCAAAATGCGGGGCATTCGGCACTAGTTCAGTGTGTGAAATATGTATGTATCTTTGCCTTTGTCAGAGCTGCTGAAACTCGCAAGAAATTAACACAATTAACGCTTTAATTGCAAACTTCCGTTTGCGCCACTTTTTCTTCTTTTCCCACTTTGCCAAAGTTGCGGCAAGCAAACGGCGCCGCTGCCTGGTTCTGCACTTTTTTGCATCTTTTTTTTGTTTGGTTTCTGTTTTTTGTATTTTATGCTCACACACATACACTTGAGGGAGGAAAGGAGGTGAGGAGCAGCAGCGGAAAGCAATTAACACTTTAATGACACTTTGAAGTGAGCGAGACAAAGTTTGTGCCGCATTCTGAGCCGGGAAGCAACTCCTTGTGGTTTAGGGGAATCGAGAGCCCAGAATGGGCGTTGCATCTCAAAAAACAAAACTTGGAAATGGAAATAAAACTCTTTAGAGTAAGCTAAGGGGATCTTCGACACCATTAATCTAGCTTTTTTACCTGCAAATTAAATAAAAACCAATTACTGTTTTTAAATACACAAAAATGGCTTCCAAATATAAATAGGAATTTGTTTAATTAGTACCAGAACTCGGACTATCTTCTTTTTGTGTGTACTCCATTGTGGATTCCCCTTACATTTAGATGAATTTTCATCAGGCCCATGGCAACGGCTTCACACATTTGCGCCCGGAACTGGCGACTGGAAACTAGAAACTGGGCTGATTATGACAATTGCTCATTTGCAGGGAAGCTAACGAAAATGATGGAAAAAGCAGCCAGGCGGGCTGACTCTTCATTGTCTGCATATGCAGAGACTGGAGCTGGAACTGCAGCTGGAGTCGCTGCTCCCATTCATTAGGCATCGGAATTGGCCAAACAGCAAATTGAGCCTCAGTCCCAGCCAGAGAGTCATGGCCGCCGGGGCCAAAGTGAATGAATGAACTGCGACGACGAGGCCTCTGTTCCCTCTTATCTGCCGGCCAGGAGTTATTATACGGGTTTTCCTAATTAGAACTAAAAGTGAGAGCGGTCGGGGAAGAGTGTACAATTTGTGCAGGAAATTGGCAAACGATTCTCGTTTGAGTTCTTTCCATTCTCGTTTCTTCTGCCGCCGACACTGGGCCTCTTCATCTGGTCGGACTCTTAAAGAGTTGACACCTTTTTTTGCGGCCCATACGAGAGGAAATTGTTGCCGGGGGCTGATGCCGTTAAAGAGCCGGAGCAGGTCTGTGATAATTGTGGGCCTGCTCCCCTGGAAGCCAACAGGAGGTTCATTAAAATTGGTTCTGGTGAGTGCCAGGAAGTGCCAAGAGGTCTGGGAAGTGAAATGGAACAATTTTCAACGCACTAGCTACTAAATCAAAGTTGCCAAAGAGAGCTTTTTTGGTTTTAGTTGGCTTTGAAGGTGATAAGAAATATTTGTAGTCATTTATGGGTGCTAGAAAGGTATTAACTATACCATTCAAGAAATTGCTGAATTGTTTTATAAAGTATTTTGGTTTTATTTAAATTATTTACCCATTTTACTAAAGGTTATATTCTGTTTAAACGATATTCTCTATTGGCCATATCATAGAAGGAAGGAAGAAAGCTCCAAAAAGTAAAGCACTTTTCCCGCATTTCCTTGGTGTGTCCCAAACTCCAGTTGTTGGCGAAAAGCCTTCCTTTCGTCTCCTTGTGCTAGGATAAACATCAAAAGGCGAACTCGGGACTCTTGTTTCCTTTCAGCAGGAAACTCGCCCGCATTTGTGTGTAAATGTGAGCAGCAACAAAAAAAAAAATTGAAAAGAGAGGAAAAAAAAAAACAGAAAACATCTTTCATTTAAAAGGCTGCTCGCCTTTGTTGCTCCTTTCGGTCCTGATCCTGCAGCTCGCCCAGGACTCCACTCGCAACTGCATCTGCAGGCCAGTTGCAATTCCCGCCCACTCAGAGAAAGAAAAACTAGAAACTAAAGGTGCAACCATTGGGATAAACAATTTAATATATTACTTAAAAAAAAGAGGCACTTTTTTAGCCAAGTTTAGTTTATTTAGTGGATGTCTCTAAAGGAAACTTGCACACTTTCCCTTTAAATAAGTAATTAAATAATCACCTTTACTTAAAATAAAGAGTTAAAGGTGCAACCATAACGACAAACAATTTAATATATAATTTAAAAAAAGAGACACTTTTTTAGCCAAGTTTTGTTTATTTAGTTGTTTTTAAAGGAAATTGGCACACTTTCCCTTTAAATAAGTAACAAAAAAATTATCTTTACTTATAAGAAAGAGTTAAGAGTTTATTTCCATTTAACTAACACATTCTCCCAGATTTAATACATATTTTTTCTCAGTGCCTGCACGTCCTGTCAATGCAATAAACGGAGCTGCCAAAGGAGCAACGGTGCAGCCCCTCGTCGGCTGTTCCTGTTCCATGTTTATTGCAAGTATTTCAGTTGCGGGAAAGATAGGAAACCAGCGGGAAAGGATCCACTGGACACGGTAAAAAATTTGCTCCGCTTTTCTATTTTTTTTTTTTGTTGTTTTTGTTCCCTCCGTTGTTGGTGAGCTGCCTCCTTTGCATACACTTTATATTCGCCAGGAGTTGGGTCATATGGCGGACCCTCTCTTCCTCTATATATACATATATATATATATGTATATAGAATATATATACATTTTCGTTTTTGTTGGTTTCGCTTTGGGCTTGGCAGGGGGCGGGGTGCCACGCCCACTAGACGACCCGCCGTGCTGTAAGTAATTTGTGGTTTCAGGCAAATACTCGGAGATGATGTTTTTCTTAAATGTTTTTCTCGCTTTCCCAGCCCCTCCCGCCCCCCTCCGCCGACCCAGCCATCTTGTGTATCGTTAAAAAATGCCTTTAAGGCATTTAATTTCTTTTGTTCATTGGTCTCTTCCCTTTTGCCTTTTATGGTTTGGCCTTCCCGGGCACCATTTCTCTACGCTCCACCCTCGGCCCCGGCAAACAAATCGGTCCACCCTCGGCCCCTCCTTAGATGCGAGAGCTCCTTTTAACAATTTTCAATAGAAAATTAAAACGCAGCCGCAGTTTTTGGCAAGAAAAATTGTTCTTTCGGGCTTTTAGCCGGGCGAATGTGTGGCCCGGGCAGGCGGTGGCCATGTAAATGGGTTTTCCGAGGGGAATTAAGGAGAATATGGGGATGTGTACAAATGGCAGGATATTGTTTTGCGATCGCAGAAAAGAAATGTGTGTGTGTGTTTTGCCCGGCAAGCTTATTGTTCTGGCAGCTTAACGAACCTTTTAGCCACAAGGAACTAAGTTTTTTGAGGGCTAAAAAAAATGGGATTTGCTTTAAAATATCTTAAAATATTGAATGTAAAATCCGTATTTTATTTAAACTGACAGTTTGTTGCCTTCAATATTCATCAACTTTCATCTGACCATCAGCCAAAAAGCTTTATATCCGATATATTTAATCCCAGTGACAAGGACCAGCAAAAAAGAAGCATATTTATCCCCCCTTTATTTGCTGACTTTGTCAGCGTTATTTCACTCAGTTTGAACTGGTGCTGTCAATGTTATTAATATTTGACATTGCAAGCTTTGACCGACAACCCGGCGCGAATCTCCTCAACTCGTCCAGGAGTTGCCGCACTATTAAAATCCAAGTCGCCGAGTTAGGACTCAGCAGGACACGTTCGTTCTATGGTATAAGGAGGGGACTTGCCCAAGGACAATGCCAGCGTTTGAGTGACGGAAGGACAACGATTTATGAGCTCGACCGCGGGGGGGCTCGAATCGCGAGACATTTTTGCACAATGTGCGAAACAGGAAGCGGAAAAATAAACCCGAATCCGAAGTCGTGGAAGGTAGGAGGTCCTTGGGCCAGGAGCAGGCATTTAATCGGCTATAAATTGCAACCCTTTTGTGCGAAAATCGAACAAGGATGTGGCTGGGGACGCTGGAAAATTACAGTTATTAATGCATGGGGTGTCAAATATACATGCTTTTTGTGTTACCCTCTATTTATTTCGCTTCGACCCCTTTTTTTTATTCGGCATTGCGACAATATAATTCACTCTTTCCGCCTAAGGTCTGGCACAATCCAGCCGCCGTGCCGGTGTCGCCATGTCACAATAATCTGACAGCTTAATTATATACGCGGAAATCCACACCGCTGGCCTAGGCCATTTTCCTTCTAGCATCCATTTCGCATCGTTTAGCAATTCGTGGTTAAATCAATTTTGCACACTTGCCGTCTTTTTTTCCATCTCCATTCGCCATTCCCAACCCAGGTTGCTTTTACTGCAGGCCGCCAGTTGACAGTTTTGGGTCAGAGCTCGCTTTGTCTGGCTGCGATTCCTTCTGGTGAAAGGTGGCTGCCGTTTTTGGGCAAAGTCATTTGGCCTTTTTCTTCGGTTTTGGTTCGGTTTTTCTTCTTTATTGTTTGTCCAGGGGTCATGAATTACTTTTCGGGTCTGTGGGGCGGAGAAGGGTTGTCCGGGAAAATGGCACTGGCAGCGGGGAAATTGAAAAGAAACAAGTAACTGCACCTAGAAGGGTTCTAAGGAGAGGAGGTACAGTACTTGCAACCTAAACTTTAGTATACAAGGCAGTCTAGCCAAATCTTTTATAGGGAATCCTATAATAAAACTCTACAAAAATCCTTATAATTTATAGAATAAAATAATATATTATTTAAATACACTTTCCTGTCACCTTCATCCCCCAAGGAATCTCAAAAGACGACTCATACAGTTCTCTCCCCGGCTAAGGATGCCCTTGGTTCGCCTGACATTCAATCAAATTTGGAGCAGCGTCATCCACTTAAGAGGTCACCATCCTGATCTACGAGTGGTGGCCCGTATCCTCCTCCCCCCCAGGGGCATGTCCAATCTCCATTGGGGCCCCATATGGCCATTTAAAAGCTTTACGCTGTTGTTTCAGCACTTCCTCCGAGAGACTCGCTTCCGCTTCCATTTGCTGCTCAAAAATTCGATACATCATTCATCAAAACGCGTGCCGGCGGACCAAACGCTCGCCCATTAGGATGCGATGTGATATGGGAGTGCCGGGGGAACGATTCACTGGGAACCCTACTCATACGTTAGTTTTGAAGAGCCCTGTTCCCTGTTCCCTGTTCCTTCCATAATCCCTTTCTAATCGAATTATACTCAAATCCCCCGGGCACTTCGAGTGTACGTTAAGGCAAATTCAAGCGTAAGAAACTAATTTCTGGCAGTCACAAATCCGCGAGATATCGGAGCAGACAGCGAAGGAGTCCGAGGCGACGCGACGCGACTCTCGTGCATATGCGTCCATTCTCTAATTCAATAGAATGCTCTGCCATAAAAATGTTGCTGCGACCATCAGATATTTAACAACTGATAAAAAGGACGAGCAAAAAAAAATATAAGAACGAATCAGTGGAAAACCCATGAGAGACAGATTAGCAAGAGAAAACTACCAGTAAAGAGATACACTGAGAAAAGGGAAGCTATGGAAAACTTGGGAACCTGCAACCTGCTAGGAATAATTCTTGAACTTATTCTAGGAATATTTTTTAAGTATTTAATATCTATTTATAATTTCTCAATAGTTTTATTGTGGCTATTTATGTTGTAAGAAAATTAATTACCCTTCCCTTGGATACAGTTCCAAGTTTTCTTATATTTTCATTAAAAATGTAATGTAGTTTTTAAATTATATATATTTTTTGAACAAATTTCTTTCCCTGCAGATCTCGGCTGGCGATGGCTCAGCGAACTTACCCCTAAGTGTGCCGGAGGTTTCCCACAGGACCAGCCACCAGCAACCACCAAAACGCAATCCCAATTCCAATCCACAACCCACAACCAAAAACCAAGCCCAACTACCAAACCGGCCACCCTGTTTGATCACATTGTTTTCCCAAATCGGATTTTAGTTTTACACTAATTTCTTTGGTTTAAGACTCGCTGGGTGCTGGTTGCTGGTTGCTGGTTGCTGGTTGCTGGGTGCTCTCGGTGGTCCTGGTGCCTCAGCGCTGACTGGTATTATAAACGCTTCGCTGGACACTGCTCGATGAAAAGGATGGAGTGGGCCTTGGCTGGGTGGCCCAGATGAATCCTCTTTGATTGCACTAAACTGCAATCGAGACGAATGCCCAAAACGTGCGACGTCATGTGGCAGGGGCAGGCGTGGCAACCTCCCTGCCCGAATATCCTGCTGGGCAGTGTGATAAAATTTCATTCGTCGCGTTCCAAACGCTTTTATCGCTCGCCTCGGATCGTGAGGCTTTGGTTTTAGTTTTAGTTTTTCTACCCAGCGAACTTTCCCCCAAATTTCTGCCCCGGTAGCTGCACATTTTTATGGTGAAAACAATTTAATTGGCTTGAGACACTGGGCTGCGCGCTTACATTGTCCCCAAAAATTTATTGGATAAGAGCTTGATAACATTTGAATTCCGGATGAGTCATCCAACGGATTGACTCGAACTGTAGGCGGTGGCAATAAAATTGCCCGGAAAGTAACTAAAAAGTTGCCAAGCCATCTCCCGAGAAGACAACTAGTCCGAAAGGAAATCGAAAAAGTTGCAGAGAAAAAGTGTAAGCTGGCATGCGAATTAAACGAAAAAGAGCTACCAAATTGATGGTAGATCAGTGAAATGATGAAAAGTTTTTAATCGAAGGGTTTAGTTCTAAAGTAAGTAAATGGAAAGCAGCATGGTATATATAATATTATTTTCTGCAATAAATAATATCATTTAAATATGCCAAAAGAACGAAATAATGCTCAGCCAACCTCCCACGAAATCCAATGACTTCTTGCCGTAATCTTCAGGTTAAGCTCACCTTCCATCTGAATTAATTGTCGCGTCAATCTGCTCGCTCTTGGCCAGCAGCTTCCCAGATGAGTCAGATGTCGTTGTCGCTTATCCCCTCTCCCAGGCTGTGCTTCTTGCCAGAACAGAACCCTTTGCCATCCCGACGTTGCTCCAATGGCACTTAAGACGCCAGAACTTATTTCCATTTGGTTGGGCAATTATAATATTTTGTGTGCAGGAGGAGGAGTGGAAATGCGTTTACCTTTTTACTGCTGATTTGTGTGTTTTGCCTCATGAATTTTTCGCAACTGCCTGGCTGGCTGTGGGAGAAGGAGGAGTAGGAACCGTCCAGGGGAAACCCGACGACCAACGACGTCTTAAATATAATATTGACATTTCTTTTGCAACGCTCTTTATTTGCGGCTGCCCCAGTGGCTGGAAGGGTGGAAGGGTGGTGGGTGCGCAAACTTTGACTTACACAGTGCAAATAATTATAGACATTCTTGGGGCTGGGGCAGAGGGTGCAAGTAAAAAAGGGTTAAGTGCTTACCCAAACGTTTTTTGGTCTGCACAATTTTTTCGTCTTCTTCCTCCTCTTTTTTTTCGGCTCTTTGTGGGAACTGTCGCATAATTTGCTTTGAATTATTTAAGAGCTCTCTGGCCCTGGACCAGCCGGCCATGCCTAATTAAAAATGCCATGCGGCACTTATAGCTCTGCGTTTCGTTTGGTTTCGCCCTGCGCTTGTATTTGGTTTTCTTTCGTTTTTCTGCTTATTTTTGGGTTAGTCACCGGCTCGTGCAATCAATCAATTAGCAGATTCCCTGGACCAACCGCAGAAAGGTGCTCAAAAGCCCGGCTGACTCACCAGCGAACACTTTCTGTCAATAAGTCAGTCATCCCGTGATCCGCTACCTCCGCGGAGCATCGATAACAGTTTCTTACAATAATTAGCCTGACGGGCAACTTAAATTTATGCAAGGAATTCAAATTGATTTTATTGTTTCGCGCGAAAAGTTGTCCCAGCAGCAGCACTTCAATGACTCGACTGCTCTTAAGTTTCGTCGCACTCGGATCTTAAATTATTGTTATGATAATTGTGTCTCCGAGCTGCGAAGTGGAATTGCCCAGCTGCGTGTGTTAATTTAATAAACACATTTGTTTGCCTTATTTATTACATGTTCACTTGGGCGAAGGAAATGCCAAGCGAAAGAGAAAAGTCAAAGGTGAGTCATGGGGGTAAATGTAAATTTAAATTAAGAATAGTTTATGTTTTAAGACTTGCTAGAAAGTACACTTTAAGTCCTGTTTATAAGTGAAATATGTTTTAACTATTCTCTCTGATTTTATGCTTGAATTCCCATCAAAACTCTTTTCTCTGCCTCAATTAAATTGAGTGAGTTTCGCTGCCAATTCCATCGCGACATGCCACTGTCCTGCTGACCAGCTTTTCCCAAACCAGACGAGCAAAAGAGTCACCAGCTGTCCAGTTGGCTAAAAGCCCCATTCCCAGCCAAGCTTAGGATGCCTTTAGCCCTGTCGTCTGCGACTTGTGTTGTGTTGCGTAGTGTTATGTTGTGATTGTGACAAGCCTTCTATGCCCGCCGTACTGCTGTTTGTATAGCCGGTCATCTGGTCTTCCCGATCCCGTTCCCAGTCCGATTCCCAGTCCCACTCTGGAGGGGACATCCTGTCAATGGTGAGGGACGGAGAGCAGTGAACCAAAGCCAATTGTCAGGATGACAGACATGTTTTTGTTTCTGTGGGGCTTGTTTGTTTGGCGTTTGTCCGTTGTTTGTCCTGCATGTTGTTGGCTGCTGCTAATCCCCGAATGCCATGGCGCCCACTCCACTGTTTGCCGGGTGTCGTGTAGCAGATTGCTTTCGCCCCGAAATTATTTACAAATATTTGTAAAAATTCCTTAATAAATTATGCGACTCGCCCCGAAGCTGCTGCTGCTGCAAACATGATTGATTTATGGGAGGGGAGGGATTTTGGGGGGACTGCTCTCTATGGTCCCCCGGTTGATTTGTTCTAATGCCGGAGACCGAGCAAGCTTGAATGGATGCCAAACGATTTTCAGTTCGATTCGGAAGCCCATTCAGAGCAGTCCAGTTCGGTTCGCCCAGGCAGGAGCCCGGGTGCAGGACTCGAACGAACACCGACACTGTTGACAGCAATCGTATGTTTAAAAAGCATAATCCCAGACGAATGATGATGAATGGTCCCCGAACCCCAGAGCGGGTCCCGAGACCCAGCGCTCGCCGCTCGACGTCGTTTAACTAAATCCTTGATGAATGATGTTGCCACTCCCTCCTGCTCCTCACCCGGACCCAAATCCTGGACCCCTCAGCTGTCCTCGCTGCGCTCTCATATTTGCACGAAACATTCCAAAATGCCAGCGACATTAGCAGAGAGCGAAGGCAGGCGGCCGGGGTTTGGGGCGAGCGCAATTTTCATTTACGCTTCATTTTAATGATGTTAAGTGATTGTGCAGAAAATGTCGAGCCAGACCCAAAACTCGAAAAGATACAGAGAGAAAAACAAAGGTATTTTAAAATAATTTGCACCATTAGTTGTACCTCTTACGGATTTATTATTATTTAAAGGAGGCTGGCTTGATCCGAAAGTGCTTGTTTGTGTTTGGAAAAGGACCTTTGGCTGCTTATTGTGGATGTAATCTGACGATTATATATTTATTTAATTAAATATTAATAATATTATAATTATTTATTTTAAAACAATAAATATAAATCACAAATTCACATTTGTGTAAATTATTCTTTATAGTTTAAGGTACCAACAAATTGTAACAATATAGATAAATTCTTATTTACTTCTTTTAAAGCATTTTAAAAGTATTTACAAGAGAGGGAAATATTACAGCCTTTTTTCTCAGTGTTCAACAATTCGTACTGTTTTGGCTGGAGTTTTTGCATTCTGCCAACGAAAGTTTTGCGTAAATAGATTTCTGTGTGCTGGAAATACTCGCACTGCTGCTTCTGCTGATGATGCCGCCTGATGATGCCGATGCTGAGGCTGATGATGAAAGCAGCTTGTAATCCGTTTCAAATCATTTTTCACTTCTGTATTTGCTCCTGCCGCCCCGCTCTGCCAACCCGGGGTCCTGTGTGTTTGCCATGGTTTTAGTTTTCGGGCTGCGCGGCATCGTTTTGATTTGTTTGGTTAGTTGATAAATGATGTCTGCACCGCAGCCTAGACAGGTCTGCCTTGGAACCCCGGGCTCCGTTTGGATAATTGGTAGGCGACGGGGTGGATTCTGCCGGGAAATGGGGATTTTGGGTGGGTTCTGATGATGCCCCCGTGGGCTTTTAATCCGCAACAGATCCTGCCAAAGGAGAGAGGGTTTCATTGTGGACTCTTTTTGTGTTGGTAAACGAAGAACGGGCTCTCGAAACCAAGTCTCCACTGATTCTTTGACTCTATTAGTATTTTTTAAATATATAATTAATATCTAAACAAGATTCTTGCAACTTCTTGGAGAAGCAACCCTTGAAAACAGCCAAAGCCAAAGATTTCATTAAAAGATCTCATAATTTTAATGGGTTTTTTTGAACTTTTCCCCTGCTCAACCCATTCTTCTTTATCTTAAAAGAAATCCTTTGAGGAGCCCAATATAAATTTCAATTTCCTGGCTCACATTTTTGGTTGACTTGACACCGTTTTGTGCGAAATTACTTATCGAGTTAATGTGCTTTTCGGTCGTAATGAATTTGCTGAAATTAATTCCGGAGACACAGACCCAGGCGAAGAAGACTGATCGCTGGCCTGCGATTAGACCAGAGGCAGTTATCGTTCGGGGTGCTATCAGCTGCCCGGGAGTGTGTCTGAGCAGTGGCCGATAAAAGTAATATCCTGTGAAGGACACGTGACCGTCTGAGCTTCACTGGGGTGTGTGTGTCTATGGATATATGCAGACGTGTTCAAGCCCCCGACTGGAATCATTATCGGTCTCGTATGGTGGCATATCTAATTGCAGTGTGGTGCAGTGTGAACTGCAACTGGGATTTGTTGCCATTTCGGGGGTTCTGGTTTTGACTTGGGTAACTAGAAAGTGCAGTCAGTACGAAATTTAATATCCTGGCTCATTTTTGTACGCCTTTTCTATTCCTTAATGGTAGCTGATGGTGATAGTGATATCTTTGCTTTTGTTTTCCCTTTTCCTCCCTCAACCCCAAGGGGTTGCTGTTGAGTGCATTCAGGTGAATTTATGAGCCGTGGCTGCAAGTGCAATGCTCGATGGTCCGCTTCATCCCTTTTGAGTAAATGTTTACTGTTTTTTTTTTTCACTTGTCACTGAGCCGTTTCTACTCTATTGTCGCTAATTGTCAGATATTTAGGTTTGTTTGTTGTGTATTAGGTCCTGTTGTTATGGTGATTAATTTGCTGAATGAACCTGCAAGGGGTTGCACTTGCTTAGTTGCTTTTTTCCAGAAGGAAATGCAATTTATTTGTTTTAAAATAAGGAAATACAATTAGTTTTGTATAATTTCCTGTGATGGAATTATTAAAAATCTTATAAATAAATTAAACTGAAAGCTTAGTAAATACAAATGCATATTTTTAGAATCTGTAACTCATATTTACCAAACCCTTGTACACCTTTGGGCACTTTCCATTACGAGTTTCCCCAACAAGTTAAATTATCATTCTAAATTCAAAGCTAATTAAAAAAGCCTCAGACAATTTATAGTTGGCCAAGCTACAGGACTATTTTTAGGCATATGCCTAGTTGGCTAAATATTATTACGAAAGTTGTGGGCCCTCCCCGGCGATTAAACCCATTCAAAACTTTGCCATTGACTTACATGACAGGTGCATGGCAGCTTGGCTTGGCTGGCTGGCGCCCCTTTCAGCCAATCAAATTAACTACTTATAAAGTAATTTCGTCCAAGTTTGAGTGACTCCTTCACACAATGCCAATGCGTCCACGGAGCTCATGAAAAATTCTATTAACAGCCGAACGAATAGGCAGGCCCGGCAGTGGCCAGGCCCCAAGGCAAACGAGTGTGTACGACTAGGTGTATGCATTTTTAAGTCAATCAAGGCGGCGGCCGTGTTTGCTCAGCCACCAAGCTCCAGCTCCAGTTCCAGTTCCAGCTCCCGATCCTGCTCCTGCTCCTGCTCCTTCGCCAGCTCCTGCTGTTCCTGTTCCTGTCAAGTTTACATTTGACACACCTGCTTTCATTTGAAACCCACCGCCGCCGCCGCTGCCGCCGCGGGGCTGTAATTGCAACATGGGGCATGGAGCGGCAACAATAAGCCAAGGGGAAACTTTCGAGGCCTGAAATGCAGTTGTTGGCAAGGCAGAAGCAGGAGGTCCTGATTGGGCCCACGAGCTGTTTGGCCCGGAAAATCCCAAGGGGGGTGCAGGGGCTCGACTCGGCTCGGCTCGGCTCGGTCTGGTGGATGAGCGTGCGCCTTAAATAAACAATTCACATTTAATTACGTCTAAATTTGGTTGCGCGAACAAACAGCGACGACAGCAGGAATCGCACTGGGTAGAGTGTGGGAAGGATATACATACGCCCAGCGCACACGTCCTGGACGTCCTCGGCAGAACCGATGGCTGAGTGACTGAATGCCGACAAATTGGCAACACACGCGATGAGCCGACGTCCAGGAATAATAGGCATGAACAGGAGCGGTCCGAGGGAATCGGAATTATGGCTTCCTTAAATTACCTTATGTGTGAGCATAAACTGAACTGTAATTTATTTCTAGGGATATTTAGAGAGTGAAAAACATGAAATTAACTGGAAGGAAACTTCAGGGAAATTATAGTAGTTCCTCAAATGTAAAATATTAATTACCAGATTAACAAAACAATAGTTTGAGCAAGAAATCGTGTTAAATAAAATATAAATAAAATTTCCCAGGGTATGTGAAGCTGCGATCCTTGGTGTTACCTTCGCCTTCCCCGTTTCTGTTCTCCTCCTGATTCTCCGAGTGCTTCTCTTCTGGAGTTGGAGGCGAGCCAGTTGCTGATTGCATGCAATTGAACGGGAAACTTTCGCTGGCAAAAGTCGCTGGGTGGTCCTGGGTTCCGATAGTTGGTAATGCACCCTCAAATCGATAGTAATGGCGGTCTGCTTGGGGAGTTCCCCGTTCGACGGTGCTGAGCTGTGCCAAAGCACTAAATAATTGCCCATATGTGCCCAGGAGCAGTAACAAGGAGCAGGAGAAGCAGGGGCAGGACCAGAATCAAGCGCTAAGCCACCCTTTTCAGCAGCTACACAGCAACAACTTATTCCGCATAGAGATTTTCCCTAAAACTCAATATTTATTAAAATATTATTATATTTACTACAAAGCCGCCTTAAACTTGGATTGTGGTTAAACCAAAAATGGGGAATATCAACTGACTTTAACCACATTAAGCTCGACATATAACCAGTAGATTTGTGCAGTGTAGCCCGAGGGTTGCTCGGGTGGCACACACACCACCCTCGCTCGGTTCGTGCCTTGTTTCATCGATATTTCTTTTTTCAATTTATGCTCATTTATTCTATCAATTTAACGAAACATTCGCACACACTCTCGCACATGCAGATGGAAAATCTTGAGGGACACAAAAAAAAGATTGCAACTCGTGCGTGAAGAAGGGGAAGGGCGGTTGGTTGTGTTTGGAGAGCAAATATTTTCTGACAAGTGGAAGTCAGATGTCATATATGCGAAGTAACTGGAATGGAAGGGGAGCAGGAGCAAGGACGAGGGATTGTGGCGCACCCGAGATGCCAAATGCTCGTCTCAATTGCTACTTGACATGCACATACATACACGCAGTTGGTGAAGTTGTCAAAAAAAAAAAAAATACTAGCATATATATATATGTTTTCGAGGGGAATCTTTGACATTAGAGCAAGAATACAACTGACAATTATTGCCTGACAGCTGACAAGGCCGCGGGGACGGGAGAATCCCGGAAGAATTCCCTGACAGTTCGTCATGAAACGGAGCTGCCAACCTGCTAAATGTGTGACTGACCCGGATAATCAATCAGTCTCTGCGATATATAAACACAGTATCTGTTCGTTGACATTAAAAGCTCTCTATACACATATGCATATTTAACATTTAGCACTAGTAATTTGAGTTGCAATGACAACGTATTTCTGTGAGGATAAGTCATCATCATATTAGAATAAATATATATAATAAATATACCATTAAAGTATGAAAAGATCGACATCCAAAATGAGAAGCTAGAAAATAAAGGGACACTTAAACTTGATCGAAGAAGTGAAATAAATATTTGTTTTAAAGTTAAATAGTTATAAAACTTACATAGGAAAGTGTTTTAGACACCTAAAATAAATGAAATAAAACCAGAAGATAAATTGAAAACAAATAATTATTTTATTTTACAATAAATGGTCAAGGTCATGCACGAGTCAAGATTATCTTAGCTCATCGATGTTGAGTTCGAATATAAAACCACAAGAAATGAAATAAGTATTAAAGAAAATAAAATAATAAAAAGATACATATAATAAAGCCAAAAAGGAAATAAATATTATTAAATATTAAATTAAATAAAACCAAAAAATAAAATGAAAACAAATTATTATTTTTATTTACAATAAAAGGTCAAGGTCGTGCACCAGTCGCGGTTATCCTAGCTCATCGATGTTGAGTTCGAATATAAAACCACAAGATATAATATAAGTATTAACCATGAG
>JAEIIH010027117.1:0-18573 GCA_018904745.1 Drosophila orosa
CCTCTTGTTGGCAGCAATTGCAGTCCAGGGCCAAGAGCCAGCCAGTCCAGTATTTCAAAATCACAAGACGAAGGAATGGACGAATTTAGATAACATTACATTCTCATTTGATTGCAAGCGGCGATCGGTGGGATTTTACGCCGATATGGAGTACAATTGCCAGGTGAGAGAGTTGCCAAAAAAAAAAAAAACGAGGGACTGGAGAGAGCCAAGCAAAGTTTAAGCCAAGCTTTAATCGAGTTTTTGAGAGAGTCTAAAAGTATACTATTTTTTACGCAGATATTTCATATGTGCGATGAAGAAGGCAATCGGATTCCACATCTTTGCGCCAACGAGACGAGCTTTAATCAGGAGTACAGAATCTGTGATTGGGACTACAACTTCAACTGCACAGAGTCACCAGTACGTTGCCCTTGCCTCTTCTTTAAATACTTAATTAATTTAATTAACATTTTTATTTGTAATCCCCAGAAATGGTTCTATCTGAATGAACTGACTTACGCCACAGATCCGCCAGATGAAGACGACGAGGATTACTGAGCGATTTGCAATCTAATTAAATATTTATTGTCTCTCCCAAAAGCTGAAACACAAAACTAATTAAATTAAAAAGCCGCTGTATAATTGTAAATGACAAACAAAGAACAAAAAGAAAAAAAAGTATGAGCAATGTGTAAAATTCTGTAAAATTCCATTAATGCAAGTGAGATATAAACTAATTTAAGCGCCCATTGTTGACGATTTTGTTGAGTTTTTCGTTTTGTACTTTAGTCTAATTGAGTCGAGAATGAGTCGTGCGAGGAGCAGGAAAAAGAGTTTAAGAGGAGTGTATATACTGTATATAGAGGTGGTCCCGGTTCCAGTTCCATTTCCCTTACCATTTCGCCCCATTCTATCAAAGTTCTATCATTCGAAAATGCCACGGAACAACCTCGAATGGGTCCGCCACATTATTGTATAATTTACAAATAATCTTCGCATATATTTGTAAGCAATCTTAAATCGAAATAAAAACAAAATCCAATTGCTACCCTAATGTTTTGTCTAATTAATTGCCTAAGTGCCCGAAAAACAAAATGTTTTCCACCATTTTTTGTTAATAGTTATTAAAGTGTTGTTGTTGCTCACGTCACGGGAATCCACCGGGGATTTTCTATAGGTAAACAACCTGCTCTGAAATACCTCCAAAAAATATGCTTAGGTTGGTAGGTAGTTGGCACCAAATGTTACCTGGAGGATGAGTCAAGTTCAATGACGAAATGATCACAAAGTGTTGAACCAAAAAAAGGGTGAACTTAATTGGCGAAAATTGGCATCGCTCAGCGTTGCGTAAAATTGTCAAGCTGCCTGCCTGCCTGTCAGTTAGAGTCACATTTTTATAAATTGCCATGGCCCGCGGTAAGAATTTTCAGTTTGGAAACGAATTGCCAGCAATCACCACCCAACATGTCACACAAAACCAGGTATCAGCTGTCCCTGCTCCTGCTTGCAGCTCTGCTGGCGGTAAGTTTATAAATAAGTATAAATATTTCATAAAATATAATATCTAATTAACATTATTTTCTCTTCATAGCTTGCAACTGCCCAGTACTATCCACAGTATAATCCATATTACACACCCAGTCCCACGTTCTCCAGTTTAAACAATTACAATTACTACCAGACTACGCCGTATCCTTACTACTATAGCACGTATACGACCCCCAGTCCCTATAGCAATACCCAAATCCGTATCTGGCCATATGTCATTGGACAGTATCTGTATCCTACGTACTATAACACCAACTACTATAATCCATATGCCTCGCTAAGTAACTCCAACTGGCAGAGCTACTATGCCAATGTATATCAATCGAATTGGGGCAAAAAATGATTGTAAATTATGTATTTAGTATTCCTAAGTGTTTTTTTCGTTTGTTAAGATGTTCAGCCAATAAAAATTAAATACTTTTTTATACACAACAAATTAATTTGGGAATTATTTTGATTATGGCACCGAAATTAAAAGATGAACATAATGAAGCTTTCATTATCCATGTGTTTTGAGGCTGGTTAGTCTGTACTAAACAGGTTTAATGTTTTTACATAACCTTTGGCGTGTTTATAATTTTTTACCAGTCTATAATATGTTGATGGAACTTAAATTTACTAACTTTATTAATAATTATGCTTAAATTCACGACTTATTAGGTAATAACAAATATGTTACACGTTCAATGTGGGTGATTAAACATTACCCTTTAATAATATGAAAGTTAAGAGGTATCAGCTTACCTACTTTTACATTTAATAACTATCAGCTTACGTATTTTGAAATGTAATAACCTTGTCTATGTTGCTTCATGACAAAATTACCAAATTGTTGTTTAAGCGTATAACAGGCCTTTATTGACACCAATTAAGAGGTTAACTGATTGAGCTTTTCTTTGCAACAAAATATACTTTTTGAAGTCATTTTACTACAAATAATTACTGCCTTAATATTATACAAACATAAATGAGTCTGAAAGCAGCAGAACCTTTGATTTAATATTCCGTAAAACTAAGAAAATTCTATAAAACTTCTACAGACTCTTTTTAGATATCGCTTCTATAAAAATGTGTCGTAAATTACAAATCCAATTGGTGAACTAAAGACAGTTAAATAGTGTGAAATATATATATTCAAAATTAGTCTCCATCAAAGAACCAATCTTGTTTGGCTTCATTTCCAAAATTCAACTCGTAAAAGGGAAATCAGAAATGTAATGGGATCGTTTAAGATGGCTAATTGCTGTGAAAGAATAAAAAATATCTGGAGGAAACTGAGGCCCGCATAAAAATGCAAATGTTATGACTCCAAACTCCAAGCTCCAAAAATAATATTGATAAGTCCGAGTTTAATCCATGAGAGGTGTCAGATCCGTTAGGATTAAGGCAGCATTTTCTGAATGGATTCCAGTTGATATGCGAGACCTTATGCTCGGTTCCGTTTGACACCGAAAAACCTGAACCCCGGGAGCTCAACCTCCGGCCGAACCTGAACCTGAACCTGAACCCCACAGTCTGCCTGTGTACTTAACGGTTTTCACACACAATCGCTAGGTTCCAGCACAGCACAGCACACATTATGTAATGGATTTCGGGGCAAACCTTTGGGATTACACTGCAACGCCCATTCGGAGCAATGAACCTGCATTGTGTTTATGTAACCCAAACCGATGTGTTTCTGTGTGGCAATTTTTGATGTAATGCTAATGCTTATATAGTGTAAGATCATAAAATGTGTCCCACCTGTTTGTGTCTCTCTATTTTTGAAGAGAATGTTCTGCTTAACTGTAACTTCCTCACGGAACCCTGACACTTATGGGTCACAAATCAAAACGATATCGATGCGATATGAAAGGGTTCTCGAACTAGAACTTTAAACCCAAATTCCCAAGCGGACATTATCATGCAAATCGCCAGATCTTGGATCTTCTTTGAGTGAAGGTGAATGGTGTTTTCAGTGCGTAAAACGTGGAGGAAAGAGAGAGCATGGTGTGCGTATAAGCCAAGGAGGAGAAATGGGTCACGACAATCCAATCACGAAAATGCGGCTCGGAGAGTTGTTGTGTGTAAAAGGTAGCCGGCAAAAATGTTTGCCATCACGAAACGAGAAAGCCAAAAGACTCATTTATCTCTCTACGATTTTTGGGGTAACTGAAAATTGTTTAAATTATTTTCTACAGCCGTTGAATTAACCAATTAGTTAATTACAAAATAACGCAATGCACTCTTTACTCGTCGATGGAGTAAGTGCAGCAAACAGTATAGTTTGTGGTAGGAGCTGCCAATGAACCCAATTTCTCTCATTAGTGGCTGATGGATTTTTGGATTACATTTGTTGTGTTTTAATTACTAAATCCTGGGGTGTGAAATGTAAGCTTTGTATTTTGAAAATTGAGTAATATTTAACACAGTAAATCTTTTAATATACGGAGGTTTATTTCATTAGGTGCTTCTATTGTTTATCTTCTCAAATGGGAAAGGGATCTCTATAACTTAAATAAAATTTATCAATAAAGAATACTACTTGTTTAATAAGCTTAGAATTATTTCAGAAACCTGCAAAAGCTAAATAAAATTGTATTTACAATACTTCTCTTTAGTGACTCACTAATTTTCTGGAATAACTATTTCACAACTTGTGTTAAAGCTTAATTAAAGTGACTTGTAGCGAAAGCCTAATTAAGCTGGCACATAATTTAGTTTAATACGATATGAAAAATATTAGAAATTAATAAGAATTACCAGACCCTAACGAATCAATGGAAGAGTTGGTATTTTCCAAAATATTTGCCTCAATGGCCCACTGAAGCTGTGACGTCAGTTGGTGCGTCTTGTCACGTTCACACGCCGTTTTTTATGCTCTGGGCCATTGCACGACAATTCGTAATAAAGGCAACCGATACAGGAAGGCACTCAGAGAGAGAAAGATAGATAAGGTTGAGATAAAACCCAGGGAGACGCTGTTGACTTTGCACTTTTTTTTCAGGTGAGGCGACGGCTGCTGCCGTTTTAGGGGAAATTGTGAAGAAAGTGTTGAAAACGAAATTGTAACTGGGAGCGCGTGTGTCTCCGCTGTTTTTAGCCGCCCCGTGAGAGTAGACCAGCCAGCAACTCGGCGGCAGCAGAGCAAACACGCCGAAGAAGCGCCGCCGCCGTCGACTTGGCCAAGACTGGTCTTGGTCTTGGTCTTGGACTTGGCCGAGACGAGGCGAGACAGCGAGGCGATCTTACCTGGTGGCCGAGGCCATTTCAGAGTGGCAGTCAACGGGCACATCTCAAGCGTTGCAGTCGCTTTCCATGCGGACTCCACTTTAAAGCCAAAAATCGTTTTAGCCTTCTCGTCTTGTCTCGTGTATATATTTATTTTTTGGCCAACATCTGCGTGTTCGCCAATAGATTGGCGTGAAAGTGGTTCAGATTAGATCCAAAATAACTCAGGATACACCGCCAGTGACTGCAATTGTCAAGCTCAGCAATCGAGGAGTCGCAGAGCCTTCATTATGGTGAGTTGAGATTGTAAAGTAGTATCGCATCGGTTGCCGGTCAAGTTCAGGCTAAACACACACAGAAAACAATATTTTAAAAGTTGATTTAGAGTTTTACAATAGTTAAAAATATTTTGAATATTTTCACTAAGATTAGATCAAATACGAATACAGGTTAAATGTCATTAAATAGAGCTTAAAAGGATATTATTTTTAACTGCAAAAATTTACATAATATCGAAGTATTAAAAGGATGCTTACCTCACAAATTAATAATACTTGTTTAATATCAAAAATAATAAAGAATCTTTCTTCTTAATTTATATTTAATTTAAATATAGAAGTAGAACTCATAGAAAAGTTCATCAGTTAGTTAGTTATTAGTTTATTTCCCTTGCAAAACTTTATCTCTTTCGGTGCACTATTCATTGACATACTAGGCACGCTTCGGCCTGTCCTCAATCGCTTTTCCCTCAATCTGTTTTGAAAAGGAGCCATTGCCACACAAAAGGTCTACAAAATATGTTGGCCAAAAAGCTAGTGTGACAAATACCAACAATTCTTGGCACAAAAAGTCACTTGTTGTCTGATTGTTTGTTTGGTGTTTAGTTTCCAGCCGCCGAAATTTCTTTTGAGGCGTGTTTTCATTGGGGCCAGTTTTTTATTTTTTCAATTGTTGCTTTAAATCTGCGGGCTGTTATTAACCTGACTGGCAGTAGCTACACTTATTCACATTCCATGTCATGAACTGCGACATTATTTTAACATTAGATAATGGTTGGAATAGTTTAACCACGTGCCAAGCTAATTGCATCATCGTTGTGTATGTTTTACTAACAACATTTACCAGTTCATAGTTTTTTATGACGACCTCAGGGCAATAAACAAAGAAAGTCGTGCCTCAGATGCATAATTTATGCTAGATAAACCTTGACAACATTGGTGATAAAAACATAAAATAACGTCTGTGCTATACGCCCACATCGAAAGAAAGTCTATTCGTGGATTTTATGGCTAGTCTAATTAATATTTAACGAAAACAATAAATAGTTCAGTTCGGTTTATTAGCTAGCAGCCATAACAATAATAATGTGTAATAATGTTTACGGCATTTAGGTTTAATTTTGTTAATTTTTGTTTCCATTACCAATGTTAAATAATCCGCCATGTCCAGACAGAAACGTTTCCACAATTGTCGCATCAAATTAGTCAACAAATTTGTTAAATGAATAATTATTGGGAATTTTTTGGTCGAATAAAAATATTTCCTGGAATCTACCGTATCATTATTGGTTTGAAATTGTATTTAGTTTTGTTTTTAGAGCCAAGTTCGAGGCGAAATCTGAGCCCCATCGCAAGTGCAAATATTTTCGGTTAATATTTACATAAAAGCGAGATAAAGTCGAATGAAATTTCACCCAAAATGTCAGAGAAGTGGGCTTGAAAGTGAGTTTGGGGCTGAGTCACATGTGATAACCCATTAAATTGATGATGAAACAGACAGAAGATGTTAATTAAAAGGGCCTGATGAGGACTGAAGCGTGTTGGCCAGTGAAACTAAGCTGAAAAACCGAGTTCGGTCTGTCAATCGCGGGGCAGGGAAAATTATGTAAATCAATTAATACATATAAATCGGTATTTAACAATGCATTTCTTCGGCTTCGGTTGCATCACCGGGGAAAGACTTTCTTCTTTGTTTTTCCAACCAAAATGGATTTCAAATCAATTTTCTTCGGCCGTTTTAATTTGAATCAAGGCCATGCCAAAATAGATTTCCTTTTACAGTTGCAACCCAAAGCGAATTGGGCACAAAAAGCTTGTGGCTTTTGGCCTAGTAAAAACAAAAAAATAATAAAACAGCGAATCATTCATCACAGACAAAGAGGCCTCACAATGGGGCCTCCGGATCACATTTTATCAAATAATGCAAAGCGAACACAAATTATGTCAAGAATTCTTCGCATCTGTCGTGTGTTTTCTGTGTTTTTTCTGCCTTGCGAATTAATTAAAACATCTCCAGCGATTTGTTAAATATTCTGAAGCAAAAACGAAGCCAACCGTTAGCTCCACATAATTTGTTTACCATTTGTTTACCCCTTTGTTGGGTTAATTTTCTGTGTGGATTCGTTCCATTCCCAGAGGCTATGGGGAAGAAGTCCAACTCCCAAATTGGACAATAAACAATTATATATATTTATGGTTTTCGGGGAGTTCTTCTGCTGCTGCTGGTGAATTGGAAATGGAAAGCTCCCGGCCAGGCCATGACTTTCGGTTTTTCTCTGAGCATTCTTAGTGGAGATATTTTAACCGCAGATAAGGGCTTGGTGGGTCATATTTAAATTTCACTTTATGGAAGTGAAGGTAGCTTAGTCTACGCTGTAAGTAGTAATTTTTATGAACGGTGTCTATTTGTGAGTGTAATAAATTTAAGGGGAATGCTAAATACAAAATGAGGACATTAAATTTGATGGGAATGCTAAATACAAGCAAAGTTTTATGTTTGGTGCGTAGGTTTTTAGTTTCTAGTTGAAGTAAAACTAATTTCTAGGTAATTAATAAAGAAAGTGACTTAGTTATACAAAATATATTAACGGGAAGAATAAATACCAAACAAATTAAGTTTTAATACGTAGAAGATGGGTTTAAATTTAAATCAGAAATAAAACAAAAAAATACACATTTGTACATAAACATTTTCTTCTGATAATTAAAAAAAAAAATAAAAATCAATGTATCTTTCATACTTATTAATAAATCTTCAATCTTTGGGAACCGTATTTCTAGCAAGACTCACAACATAATTTCCCATTAAACAGGAAGAATGAAACATTATATATTGTGGGATAATTTTAGTCATAATTTGCAACCTGCTTAAAATTTCACTTTTTGTCTCCATCCGGCTACCGTTTTTAATACAAATCACACTTTTATACAATAGCCCTAGCTTTTTGCAACCTTTTTGAATTTACATATAAATCGCTATCTGCGGCGGACTTAAAAACAAAACTATGTTTTTGTATTACGCAAGTTTCGAGTTTAGTTTAAAAAAGAAAAAATGGGAAATGCTTTCGCACCCGGCCGTCTTGGCCATAAAATGTTTTATGTCCCCAACCGATGCCGTTGAAGTGGCTCAAAGTGGATTCTAAAATGCGTTTTATGGCGAGCCGGCAACAGGTTCGTTTCCTAAGTCTTTTGTTTACGCAATTTCCGCACCTCGAACTGGAGGAGATGATGATGAAACGTCTGAACAATGAGAGACGACAGGGCACTTACTTGAATCTCGGAGTACACACACTGATATAATTTCTCTGCCTCTGGTTCCACTTTCAGTTTCTCACAAAGAGTTCAAGTGCGCGGCACTCGCTGCTGCTGCTTCTGCTGGCCCTCTGCTGCCTGTCCAGCGCATTTGGTGCCAAGATAACCAAGAAGGTGGTGAAGGTGCCCACGGAGACTGCGGAAAAATCAGAGGCGGAGTCGGATGCTGCACCTGCTGATGCATCCCCAGCTGAGGAGGCCAACGATGAAGATGATGAGGAGGATGACGACGACGACGACGATGACGAGGAGGAGGAGGCGGCGGCGGCGGCGGCGTCTGCAGACAAAGAGGCAGAAGCAACGACATCGACTGCGACTTCGGGTAACCACAAGAACCCCAATGCAGTCCAGGCCTCTACGGATCCCACAGATCTCAGTGTCTGGGGCATGGTGCGTACTCTCTGGGGCTGGCTGCGCAGCGATCTGAGTGAAAGCCTATTTGGCGGCGATGACGACAGCGACGACGGAAAGCCCGCGTCCGGCAGCTCAGCTGTGGGTGAGTTCCCCTCTCTCTAAAAAAAACAAAAGAGAACATAAAAAAAAACAAATATTGAACAAAAGTTAAAAACAAAACAAAGGCTTAAACTTGGACACCGAAAAAAAACACAAATCAAAAATCAAAGCGTGCTTATAATTCAAATATTGTTATGATTTATCTATTGCTTTCTTAAAATATCTTAAATATTTATTAAATATTAAAAGTTTTAATAAATAAAGCCAAATTTCAGGCAATAAATCTCCCTTAAACCTAATACAAAAATTCCAAGACTCTCCGTCATTCTGATTACAAAATATCCCCACAAACATGACACAACATAAAGTTATTTAATACAAAAATCTCTCTCAATTTGACACCTTTTCCGTTTTTTGTTGTCACCGAGTTAAGATCTCTTTTTTTCGTTGAGTGTGTATGCACTGCAATTAGTGCCTCTGTTTGAAATCAGCTCACTGCGTGTCTCATTTAAGCTGATTGCATCGGCAGGGCCTCAATGTGATTAGCGGCTTTTCTAATCAAAGCCGATTTCCCAGGGCGCCCTACCTCTCTTCTTGGCTCACTTTCGTTTTCAATGAAACCTGAAGCCGAAGCCGCTAAATAAACAGCAAGAAAAAAAAAGCAGCTAAAAGGTGTTAACACCAAGGCAGGCGATGGGTAAAAAAGTTGTGATATATGTATTTGTCCGTCGACGGATTGTAATTTCACTTTCCGCATCTTTTTCTGGAGCCACACTCAAATTATATATTAAATAAGACAACAAAACGAGGCTCACTCATCTCCCTCTAAACGATGAGAAAATATTTTTGCTTCATTTTTGTTTGTGGCTCTTTTTTTTTTTTGTTATTTGCGAATTGTTTTTTATTGGACTTTCGCATAGCTGAGCGTTCAGCTCTGTTTATTGATGAAATTATAGTAGTTAAGGGAGATAAACCCGGTGGAATTTCGTTTGGGAAGCGACTTCTCTGGGATCTCAAGAATTAATGGGCGGTTTTGGTTTTTATTGATTTTGCTGAATGGTTTTTTTTGGGAAAGCTTTGCCACAGGTGACCTAAATAACTTTTAAACTCTTAAATATTTATTGTTTGCTTTAATTGCTAGTTAGCTTATATTTATTAGCTTTTATGTATTTAGGATTTTTATGTCAAAGAAAATTAAAAATTAAAAGGTTTCTAATACAATTTTGTGCTAAATTTATTTTGGCTTGAACTCTACCTTTGAATGACAAGCATTAATGTTTGCACTTATTAAATGATTATTTATTATTATGTGCTCAATGAACTTTGCTCTAAAGCAAAACTCATTGAACCGAGATTTTTTCTAGTTAATTATTTCCTTCATTTATGTAAATATTAATTTTAAATGTTATATTTGTATTAATACAATTCTCTTCTTACAGAGGGTCGTACCTTTGGCAAAATCCGTCGCCTTCAGATGGCTCTGATACCCATCATCTTCAAGTTCGGAGTGCTCTCTGCCATGGTTGCCTTTTTGGTGGCCATTGGCATGAAGTCGCTGTTCCTGCTCAAGGTCCTCGTGGTGATGAATGCCATCGCCATTCTGGGCAAGTTCATCACCCTGAAGTCTAGTCTCTTTGGGCAGTACGAGCACACGGCGCCGTCGTTTAACTATCCCGGCTGGAACCCACATGCCAAGGAGTCGTGGGGCAGCAGTGGAGTTGGCAGTGGACCCGGTGGCCATCCGCCCAGCAAGGAGATCCATCTGCACATCCATGGTAATGCCCAGACCCAGGCTCAGTTAGCGGGTCAGGGTTACCAGTACGAATCGCAGTCCGGCGGCTGGGCCAGTCGCTCGGATCCCTATGGAGCCTATGCTCCCACGGGCCAGTTCGGAACGGAGGGCCAGCAGCCGGAGGCGGGAGTGCCCAACACCACGGATCCCATGTCTCTGCTGCCAACGAAATACCGGGCGAGGACCTTCATCCGATGAGAATGGAGATAGGAGAGCTGTTCCAAATGGGATCCGCATGGAAGTCAACGACCACCGCTAGCACACACACCTTTAGTCAGCGACTTTTCGAGGACGCAGCTTTACGTACACCTAAAACTATAGAGTTACGAGCTTAGTTTTTAATTAAATTATTTGCCCCCAAAGTAGCCTTAAATGATTGATAATTTGTAATAAATAGTATATAATGGATAAACCCCTCCAATGTGTGTATGTGTGTGCCACCGTTTGTTTGAGGTAGCCGAAACAATTACGACTAAAGATCCAGAAGATCGTGATTGATGGCTGCTCGAGGCCCGAGAGAAGAAAGTTGTAAGCACAGAAAGAAATTTCAGAGAGAATTTCTCAGGGAAATATTTAAATGCTGCTTATATTCACCAAGAGGTAATATTTTTTTTTTAGTTGCGAAACGACTGATAATTCTAAAGGGTTTTAAATGATTTATATATAAAATCTATTGCTGTATTTAATGTCTAAATCCTCACATCATGCTATATCACATTTAGTTTGACAGTTCTTCTCATTAATTAATTACTTCTGAGTATTTTTGCAACTTTAGAGTTAATAATGAGCTGCAAGTTTTGACTTCAATCTATAAAAAATACAAAAGATATGTCCAATCACCGTAGACCTTAAGTTTACAAAGTTATTAAATATTTTTTTAAAAATATAGGTCACCAAAGCAGCCTATATAATAGTTTCTTATCGTATTATTTGACATATTCAAGCACACATATTTTTCCTCTCTGTGTAATTTTCGATCGTTTGGCCGCTGAGCTTTTCGGGGCTCTGTGATTAATTGGGCATTTGACGTGTCTGCCCTGAGATTTCTTTGGCCACATCTCGGGGCGTGTGCTGCGACTTTGCCTTTCTGCCAGTCTTCCATCTAATCATCGGATTTATCGCAAACATTGAAATGGAAGTCCAAGTCATGACTTGACATTGCTGATTTCATCGCCGTTCTTGGTAATTTTTTCGGTAGCTCAACGGGTTCAAAGGAGAAACATATACAATTTTGTTCATTCTACAAAACAAAAAAAAAGAGTGGATAAGCCGATTCGTTTATTAGCAACTATATGGGCTTGGCTTCATCATATTTCTACCTCGTTGAAGACTCAAATATTTGCCCAGAGTGAAAAATATTAGCCGACTAATATGGCCACCAATGGTTAGGGTTGAGTAATTGCTGGCTTTTCTCCTTCGCAGTTTAGTTGATTGAGAGATTTGTATCGGCCAAGTGGAGTGTTGATTGATGGATTATGGAACCTGAGACTCCAGATGGTGTTACCTTATGTAGTAAACATGTTAAAATATTGTGTGTCTCTGATTGACATAATGAACATGAGATTGTTATGGATGGATGAAAAAAGAGATAATACAATGGGAGGAGATTATTAAAAGGTACCTGTTTGAGTCTATTCTTAGTGAAATGAGGAATGCTTTTAGCAAGGTATCAATTCTCTTACCAATTTTGTATTTAGTACGTAGAGCTGTCCTTGCAAAATAGAATAAATTATACACCTTGAGCCGTTAAATAATTTTCCATAGTCTCAACCTTGACGAATATAGACTCCCTTAAGTCTGGCATCCCTTCCCAACGCTCAATCTGAGTGATTCATTTATAATACGATCTTAATTTATGCCTCTCTCAATACGGCCTGGCTGATTATACACTAAACAGCAGATTTAATTGGCCCACGCAGCATATGCGCACGCCTACGAATAGAGGTTTTAGGAAAGGTAACTCCTTGAAGCACACATCCTGTCCTAATGCAAAGTGACAACTAGCCCGTGGAGGAAATTAATTCCAGGCGTAGGCCCAACTTCCGGATAGTATATAAGCCAGTTTTGTGGGCCCAAACAGCATCAGTTACCAGCAGTTCAAGCTACAGTTCAACCAGGAACTCCAGGAAGCCCACAAAACACTACAACCATGTGCAGAATACTCGCCATCATCTCCATGCTCGCCGTGCTGTTCCTGGCCCAGTCATCGGCTCAGTACTCCTACGACGCGCATACCTTGTGCAGCGATAGACTCAACGATATGTTGATGATGGTGTGCCAGGAATTCAATGGCATTACACAACAAAAGCGCGGCATAAGTAAGTTCCTTTAAGTGCTACTCTCTATATAAATAAAACTATACTCCATCCCCTTTACAGTTTCCAGCGACCTGGATCTCCTTGATCCCATCCAGTTCGTGGAGGCCAAGGAATCGCATCCCGTCTTCAGAGGACGTTTCCATGGCGGAGATGGTGCCCTCAACTCCCTGGCACCCATTCGGCGGCTGACGCGGCAGGGAATCGTGGACAGGTGCTGCAAGAGGAGCTGCTCAATTGATGTCCTTATGGAGTACTGCTCCGTTGCCCGTATCTAAATTATATGACTCTGGAACTACTCCCCTTTGACCTTTGACTGTCATCACCTGTGCATCCCTGGGCTTGGTGGGCCAGCCATCATTTTCAGGGTTAGATACTATCCTTCAAAAGATATTGTTATTCGTAAGTTATCGTTTATGAAATATGTAAATATTATAAATATAATCTGCTTTTGGCACTAGAAAAATCTACACAGAAAGTGTTATTTAATACCGAGATATAACAATGATTGCAAGACTATATTAAAAATAGATGTAAAGCACAATTTAAGCGAATGTAGACTCCTCTATGTCTGGCATCCCTTTCCAGGACTCAGTCCGAGTGAGTCATTCTTAAGTTGGTATTAATTTATGCCTTGCTTATCTTAACCTGGCTGATTATACACTAAATCCAGTAAAATTTAATTGGCCGCCCACAACGCTCCACCTACGATTCGCCACACACAGAATTTGCATAAGTTGTTGCCTTAAGAAAAGGTAACTGCTTGATGCACATATCCTGCTTTAATGCAAAGTGACAACCCGTCTAGGGGGGTAGAATGTATCCCAGACCTAGACCCAGTTTCCGGGGAGTATAAAAGCCAGCTTCGTGGAGCCAAACAGCATCAGTTACCAGCAGTTCAGGCAGCAGTTCAAACAGGATTTCAAGGAGTCTTACAAAACACCACAACCATGTGCAGGATATTCGCTCTTATCATGATGCTCGCCTTACTGTGCCTGGCCCGTGTCTCGGCGCAGTTTTCCTATGAGGAGTACACGCTGTGCAGTGACAAACTCAACGATATGCTGATGATGGTGTGTGAGAAGTTCAATGGAATAACACCAGGAAAGCGAGGCATGAGTAAGATACCCCGAAGGCTACTCGCCCTGCCCAGCCTTCAGAAGAAACTGTTTTGAATCCATATTTTGTTCAGTTGCCAGCGACCTGGACCCCCTTGATCCTATCCAGTACGTAGAGACCATGGAATCGCATCCACTCTTAAGGGGACGCTTCCATGGCGGAGATGGCGCCCTCAACTCCCTGGCACCCATTCGGCGGTTGACGCGGCAGGGAATCGTGGACAGGTGCTGCAAGCAGCCCTGTGATTATATCATACTCCGGGAGTACTGCTCCGTTGCCCGTATCTAAATGGCAGGAATATGGATCTCATTCCCTTTGATCTTTGACTGTCATTGCTGGTGCGTCCCTGATCTTGGTTGGAAAGCAACCATACTACCGTATACTACCGTTTAGATGATATTGAAAGCCGTTAGTTGTTATTGATTATGAAATATTTGAATACACAATTAAAATAATCAGCTTTTGGGCATTAGCAAACGCCTATTTTAAAAGTCTTCTTGAACTTAATGATATTGTCACGATTTTGATTTAGTTAGATATATATTTAATATATTTTTTTATGATTATACAGAGCAAAGTATATTTTCCATGAAGAATTTCTAAAAAAAAGTTACGACCCTAGACTACATAAACTGCATTTGATAGTATATTTTTCTAGAATTGTCCTTAAAATATTTTATCTCATTTAAAGAAGTTATATTTTTATTTATTTATAAACAGACAACATAGCCTTATTTTTCAAGAGATCTTCAAGAGATCTATTAAATGTTTTAATAGTTTTTAGGATTTTTTAATCCATTAACCTAGCAACCTTGCCAGATTTGTTTTCCCCTGATTTGTTCATGTCTTTGCTAAACATAAAAACCCCAAAAGTGTGTCGTAAAGACGCGGAAGCTCCAATAAGTAGGCACCACTTTTTAACCGTCTCAGAGACAAGTTCGTGGCCTGAGTCTTTCGTTTTCTTATCTGCCTACTAATTGCTACTACGATCAACGGGTAAAATACTGAATGTTAATATCAGCAAAGGACCTGTTAATTAGCCCCCATAGAAAGTGAAGACACAAGCTCTTGACTGGCAATTAAGCAACGTTAATGACAAATGCAACAAATTAAAGCCGAACAAGATCGGCGTGGTGCTTGATACATATTTATCTGAGGCAATTAAAGCCGCTCAGACAGGCGGGCGAGCATGTAATGAGGCTCAGAGACACTTAGAGCAATGTTTTAAGTTAAAAACTCAGTTTAAAATATACAAAAAACATAGTAAAGAAGCTAACTAGAGTTTGATTTCCATTTCAGTAGGCTAAATGCCCTTAAATAGCTTTTCCTTGGTTCTATGCTTTCCAAGACATCTTTATTTTTTTTTCCGCGTGTAGCTAGTCGCTTGACCAAAGCTGTCTTGGCTGGCATTATGGAATCTTGCTCGCTGCCTGATTTATAGGAGGACACTGGTCGTGGATCTGGTCCTGGACTTGGTTGTGGGCCCAATCTGGCTATGCCAGCCATTAGCCATTAGACATTAGCCATTAGCCAGCCGTCATAAGTGTGGGCAGGTGACGTTTCGCCTTTGAGTGACGACGAGTGAGCCAAGTGGAGACCACAGCCATGTGATGTCTTCTTTGTCGGCGACCGTGGACGGCGGCATTCGAGAGCGCCTCAATTAATTAGTGGCCGTGCCAAAAACAAAATGGCGACGCATACAGCCAATAGTTGATAAGGCCAAAGTCAAAGCTAAAAGCGAAATATAATAGATGGACGAGTTGGAGGTAGAAATAAATGAAAATGCGCAATGCTCGGCGAATTTCTCTGGTGGACCGCTGCTTTCTAACAACGCACAGCAAGCCGGCCTGCCAGCTCGCCGGCTCTTCGACTGCGATTATTGAAATACTCCAAAGGTTTTTTCGCTGACCATTTCATTTGGCCAGTTCCAGTGGCGGCGACAAATCATGAGCATCGACAGATGCACCAGCATCTTTTTCCTCGCTATATACGAGTCCAAGTCCAACTAAAATGTGGATAATTGCGTCTAACTGACGGTACAAGAGGCACTGGGCCCGCGAGACGCTGCCAGCTGGGGGGATAGTTCACCGAAAGAAATATTATTTTAAATATTGATTATAATAATAGAAAATATAATTGAAATATAATAGAAAAATGCATTATAATTAAGGGAAAAATTTATATTTGGCACTAGGTTTTTTATAACTGTATAATTCAGTCTTTTCAAAGGTTCAATGCATTAGAAGTTATTTATTTTATGACTCCTCCTAAGAGGAACCCCCTGAACTCAATTCTCAAAAATCTTAGAGTAAGCTATGGGAAAGAATGGATATATATATAAAACAAACTCTTAATAGCCTCTCATTGCCAAATACTCTTCTCCCAGTGTACTCCCCCTGCAGTTGGAGTTGGGGGCTGTGTGCTGGAGACGTGCTGTCAGCGGATCTGGCTGCTCTCACTCTCTTTCTAACATGATAATTGGACATGGCCTGGGAACGGGTATCACCAGTGGGATGTCAGCTACCTTACCTTACTTACTCGCCGGTTACCGGCTACCTTGGCGACATCTTTGGCGGCCCTATGTCTCCTTAATTGCATGTCGCCTGTCGCCTGTCGCCAGTCGCCTGTCTCCCCGTCGTGCCGAAAGTGAAATTGATATATGATATAAAATATATATGTATACAATAAATAAATAAGCGAACGTTCATCACGAATTCTTCGCTAATTCGCCGCTCACATCGGATAATTTCGTAATGTCCGCAGCTAATCAAAATTCGAGCAATGCGTCGAGTGCGTTGACCAAATTGGTTTTCGGTCACACCTTCTTTTTCATTCCAAACTCCGATCTGACAATATCAATATGAGTCCGAGCACCGAGTATATTTTGTGCAAACTTTCTTTTCAGCGGAACAGACAAGTACGTGAAGATATAACAATATTTAATGCGTGGCCCTCTGATAGCACTAGTTATCATATTCTTATTTAAGGAAAAAATATGATATTTCATTTATAAAGGGAACATACTTTTTAATAAGAGTTTTATAGAGAATTTTCCAGGTATATTTTTTGTTCTTTCGGAGTAGAAATTGATACAAAAGAAAGTGTTTTAATATGTATTTAGTTTATTTCTACTTCAGTTGTAGTTTATTGTAAAATGTGTTGTACTTTTTTCTACATTTTAAGGACTCAATATCGTAGTTTTTAATTTCATTTTGAAAATGATCTTGACATAAAGGAATCTTAAGTAAAAGCTAGCCGCAAAAATGGTTGAATAACAGTTTAGACAGTTTTTAGACATATTCGTATTAATTTTACACCTATTAATGAAAACTTGTATACTAATGTATTATAATTAAGCTTAATTATTTCAAAAATACATTTTTGTAGTAAATAATTTCGATTTTAGGAATTTTGTCATGATATATTCGGCTTTAAAAAACAATATAAACATGTTTCCTGTAAACTAGTGTATGAATTCATGTTAAACATTCATTTATATAGTGTTTTCTTTTTTTATATTCCCAGCCCTTAGCCATAAATAGCAGCAACTCGCGAAATGTCAAAGTCAATCTGCGGCTGCACCATCAGCAAACAGCTAGAAAACTTTCATTTTTCATCTCCTGCCATCTGCCATCATCTTCAGCCAGAATTTATCAATGATGCAACTGTATTTCCACCTGCCCAAAATGTTAATTTGATTAACAAATATTTTATGCAATAGTTCGAGAGAGGTGCTAATGAACTTGTGAAAGATGAAAGGGAAAAGTAAGAGCGAAGTGGAAATGAATTCAAGAGATTATCGTATGCAAAGTCATGTGGGTGGAAATCAACTCTTCACCACTGTTTGGTAGTAAATTTTTCAGTGGAACATCCACCTCTTTGACCCGATACACAGGATTTGCATCTGCCAATAGTGGCATTTCGCTGCAGGATTAGCATCTCACGAACGACTTTCCACTGATTTTCAGGAGTTCATGTGGCGAATGTGAACAGAGGAGTTCAACTTGTGGGCTGCGCTTCATGGCATTCATTTGGGGGATCGATGCAGATTATTCAGTTATCTTCTATATGAAAAACAGCTAAGTTATTTGGTATGCATTTTATTATACGATTTCAGTTATTTAGTCAGAAGCTTGCAACACAGTGAAGGAGTCATTTCCGACACTATAAATCATATATATTCTTGATCAGGATCAAAAACTTAATCAAACTAGATATGTTCGAAGGGAAAACCAATTTTTGACATTTTTTCAAAATTTTGATAAGGGGTTACATCATTAAAATTGTCAAAAATTGGCAAAAATTTTAATTTTTTTAAAATATGAACACAGAGTTATTAGCGTAATAAAAAATATCACAAAAAACTTTACGAATTGAAATGAAACATTGAGTTTTCCATAAAATTATCATACGAAAATAGATATAACAAATGGTTAGGTGATTTTAATATTTTTTAAATTTATTTATTAATTTTATTAGGAACAATTGATAACAAGTTTTTAGCTTGGATATTTCCGTGATTATTTCTATAAACTAAACTACTTTTACTTAAGTCAACGCTCTT
>JAEIIH010027133.1:0-10405 GCA_018904745.1 Drosophila orosa
ATGTTTGACTGAAAGTGAAATATCTATTGATGTTAAGCCTGGCTTTAATGGGCTTATTTTTAAGACCACTTATTGCCAGAGATCCCCTCTTACGGTCAGTTAAATTTCAAAATTAAATCTCAAACCGTAAAGTTGGTTTTTAAACTGAAGAGCTGATCAAAGAACGATAAATCTCGGGTCTACGGAGAGAAGCATGTGATCCCAGCTCTTGGGGAGCGCTGGCTGCTGGCCAGGCAAAGCAGCAAATTAAATACGGCGTCGGCCAAGATGAATGCGTTTAGTGAGCGCTAATTGTAGCCAGCAATAAAAGCCGCTAGCGAGCGTGGCAGCAGAGCAATACAAATACAGGAAAGCGGCAAACAGCGGACAGCCTGTCAGGCGGCGATGAAGTATCCATTAGATACGGATCGCTCTGGGGCTGGCCAGTAACCAAAACTCTGGTGGAACATTTAAATCATCCAATACCATAACATAAAGTAGCCGAAAAGAAACACAACACAGTCGGGGAGTCAGTCGATAAATTAAAAAGCCGAGAAACAAGCGGCAAAGAACGTAGGCCAAAAACAAGAAAAGAAGTGGCCCTCAAAAAAGATCAGAACAGAAACAGAAACAGAACGGAAAAGAGGAGGCATGCCGAAACTTACCGCGGCGGAGGAATGCTGAGTTTTGCATTATTTTTTTTTTATTTGAGGCGTTTAATAAATATATATATATATATATTGGGTTTATGTATACGGAGCGGATAGGGAACCAAGAAACAATATCAAAAATACATTAACAACGGAGGAAGAAATAATATATTAAGAGATATATAGAGAAAGAGAGAGAGGGGGAGAGAAGAAAGAGATATAGAGTTTGGATTAGAACCATTAGAAGTGCAGGACAGACGAAGGACTTGAGAATTGAATTTGGAATATACTCGAAAAGAAAGTACAACGCTGGCTATAGATGGGTATACGGCAGACGAACTTCTTTAGCTCCAACTGAAACCTGATTACTTATTATTCTAGTCGGACTTCTAGTCTCAAAACAACTTTCAAAGCTATGCCAAAGATTTCCAAGAAATCGAGGAGTTTATGGCGACTCTACGACTTTCTTATACAAATCAGTAGAAAGGCTTAAGAATAGCACAATGGCTTAGAGTATTTTAAAGATTTTCTGTCACTTAAGATTGGAATTTGTTTTGAAAACCACAACATTTATTTTGATTCTAAATTGCCATTTGAAAAATCAATTAATTATACAAATACATTAAGGATTTCTCTGTATTTGGGTGTAAAATTCAGTTTCGGGCTTGAAGAAGTTCGTCTGAAGATTCACACTCTTCTGAAGTCACTCACCTGTTGGGATTCGTCTTGGGCCTCAAGGGAGCACCGGTCTTGAGCTTGGAGTTGGGATACTGCGACAGATAGGTCATCATGGACTGCTCATCCACATTGGGATTGACCAGCTCCTCGGGCTTGATCAGCTGGCGCACATTGAGCCAGTCATCGGCCAGGCCCATGGCCTCGGAGGCATTCTGGACGGCATCCTTGGGATCCCACATCTCCCAGTCGGGACAGAGACCGGGGGCACAGGCATCGACAAGGGCGCCCACCGCCTTGCCCGTGGTCCAGTCATTGGTGAAGTTATTGATGGGCAAATCGGGTATCTTGGCGTGAATCCAGTTCAGCAGGCTGCCATAGAGGAGAGTGATTTATTTTTTAGCATTGGGTAACACAGAGTAACTTTGGTAACTTTGGGTGGGTTGGCGGCCAGCCAGTTCTTCTTACCGCTGCTTGGGCGTGTGGCCCGAGCCGTTGAGCTGCTTCTCATCGTCGCCATCCCACATGGGCATCGATATCGAGTAGTGGAGAATCAGTGTCCATATCAGGCCCAGTATCAGTTTCAGCTTACAGTCCACAATGTCCGAGGAGTCTGCGGAGAAAGGAGATGGATGTTCGGTTTCGGATTACTTTGTTGGATGGTGGACAAAACCAGAACGTGGACCGTTACCGGTTCGTATACTTAATGTAGCTATTAATTGCCCTGACAACTACAGTGACTGCAATTGCAACTGTCACTGGCCACACTCCAAAGCGGCTGCTACTGCTGCGAACCTGTTGCCATTCGACAAGCTGCCAATTATGGTCGAAGATGTCCGCTAACTGTTACAGCCACTTTGCCTGATGGTCAAGTTCAGGGCTGAGGCTGAGGCGGTGGCTGAGGCTGAGATAATTCGCGCAATCAACTTGTCTTGCCGGTTTTCTGTCCGACGCGCGACCTTAAACTTGGCCAACAAAAGCCTGCGCTTCGAGCATCTTTTGTCATGCTAAAACGCCGCCGTTCCCCTGCTTGGGTTTATTGAACCTCGCAGTCTAATCATTAATAGCACAACACCAAGCAAGGTGAAAGGCGTGGACGTTGGTTCTACTGATTGCCTATCGTCGATTAGTCGACACCTGGAAACCCTTGGCAAATGCATTTGGCATGCAGCATTGACTGAACCATAACGCGATTGGAATTCCGCCTCCACCAAGCGGGGAAAGCTGCCACAGGGAGAAAAACATGGCAAAAGCATTTGGCCCAGTTCCCTATCCCACTTGGATTATGTTTATTGGTTTTTTTATAAGCCATAAAGTGAATATTAAATAAGAATATTATTTTTAGTTTATGGGCTTTTAAGAGATTTATTGTTGGAAAGAAAAGCTTTTATGAATTTTATTAATCAAGTTATTAATTTGATTTTAATTTAAAATTTTTAAACATGTACAAATTTTGTACTTTTAAAAAGGATTTAGTCTTTAAAAGACCTTAAATCAAAGCCTTAACTTGCGGGTGAGTTTCTCTGTCCGCCCTCTTGATTATATTTAAATTTATTATTTAAAAAGGATATTTTCTTAAAAAGCCTTTGGTGCCAAGGGCTTGCTTTGAGAATTAGAAAGAATGTTATTAAATTGTAATGTTGTCGCCTATTTAGACAATATAACAAACATGGTTAGCCATTTATTCTCTCATATCTAGCCCCTTCATTATACTTTTAAGACCACTCTTGCAAAATCTTAATTAAGTTCATAATTTGAACCTTTTTAGAGGTCTTTAATAATACAAAATTGTGCTCCGTGTGGGATCTTGGCCAGCGATTGTAACTGAATATGCCAAGTGACGACAGACAGTCCCCCGAACTGACGTACTACCTAAATGTTCTATATTTCTCTTTGTTTTTTTGCCCCAGAGGGCTTTCTTTCTAGAAGAACTGCGCTTTTTCTTTTGTTTCTCTTATCTTTTTATTTATTTTCATTTTTCTTGGCCTGTTCAACGAGCCGTTAAACGATTGCTGATAGAGCCAGCTCTCTTGCCCACTTACTACGCCCGCAACAGCAATAACCACTTTTTTTTTGTTCAATTTTTTTGCACAGAAATTTGCAAATGGCTTTGTTTACTTGAGTTGGGAGACAGTGGGGAAACCGGCTGGGCGGGTTGGCCTCTCCTAAAAGCCATCAAATTGCCGGTCATCCTCTGCTTTTGGCCATTTAAAATACTTTTACGGTCGACTGACGCCTTGACAAATGAATTAGCTGCCAATCTGTAAGCCCAGTCCGCTGACATATTTATGAAAAATTACTGCAAAGACAACACTAGTTGCAGCTCCATTGGCGCGTCGAAAGAAAGCAGCAATTAAAACGGCATTGCAGAAAGAAAAAAAAACACACTGAAGATGGCTAAATAAATAAATAGCCAGAAATGATTTGGCTAATTAGGCAGCAGTCGGCATGCCAATCCACGAGCCTCTTCTTGGCCAAAACTCCATTCCAACTGGATGTCTGTGTGTCTGTGAGTCTTTGTGGTGTTCAAACTGGTTGTCAACCCCGCCAAAGTTTGTTTTTGGCACGGCAGCGCGAACAAGAAAATTTGCTGTAAATTATATAGAAATATGCTAATGTCTGGAGGGGTAGAGGAGCCTGTGAAGAACCAAGAACGGAGCACGAGATACCATAATACGAATATGTAATGCATATTAACCAGGGAGGCAGGCAACTTCAACTACAGCCGTGGCCCCAACTCCAACTCCAGCTCCATCTCCATCCATATGCATAAGTGCCAAGATCGCGGAGAACCAGCAGAGGAGAAGCTTCTCGGAAGTGGGAAATCTAATCCAAGTAGAACTCTTCGGTTACCATATGCATGATCAAACACAAATGCGATTGGGGTCAACGTAATTCAAGTATTCTTGGAATGCAGGAAAGGCAACCTATTTCCCGCTATACAACTCACATATGGGACTTTAATAAATACCTATGACTAGTATTTGATAAGAAAATACTGCTAATTAAACCTTGAAGTGCAACGATTGATTGTAAGCAAACGTATGACTGTATAGGATACAGTTAAATATTTAAATAAATATTTCCTGCCACATACAAATTATCACAATAAAAAAACCAAGTCAAAAACAACCTTGGCATCCAGGAAACCAGCTAATAAGCCTTTTTACAGTCAAGATAACCCTAAGAATATAGCCAAGATAAGTTTATCTTTCCAGAAAACATGAAGTCACCCCTGAATCCGCTTATCTTCAAGTGATCTTAATTTTGTACCCAACAAAAATCAGTTAATTACTGAAATAATCATTGGAAAGTTCTGGGAAAGTATCGCTCGGATAAACAATCTATCACAATTTTGCTGTCATTGTCCACTGCAATCGGATATGTCCAACCCACAAAAAAAAAAAAGAAGAACCAACTACAGAAGCTCCACTCGGATCGTTTGACCATGCCAAATGATGACTTGACATGATTTATGTGCAACGATTCTCGCCTCGTTGCGGCCCCAGAGTTATTATGATGTTAAGTGCAACGGCAGAAAAGTATTTAACATTCAGATAACAAGAATGCTGAGGCTGCTGCACAACTCCGATACCGAGGCCACATAGACAGACGTTAATGCTGCTGCTATCCGCTTCCAGTCACAGTCACGGGTAACCGGCTTGGGTCTGGGTCACAGAGTCGCCAGACACGTTCTTGCAGCGGCGGCACGCGCATACCACAGCCCCGGAGTTCGAGTTGGAGTTGGAGTCGGAAAAGTAGCTGTGGCAGCGTCTGGAAAGATTTTCCAAACGGAAAAACCAGTTTCCGTTCTCGGTCTGAGGCCAATCATCTATATAGACGCGCCTAACTGTTGCGTGGCTAATTAAATTAGAGCCCGGGCAGGGCTAATCTGCAAAAAATCGTTGACACAGCTTGGCTTAGAAAGTCGGAGCCTGTCTGCCTGACACCTTAAGCCGCTCAGACTAAGCTCCATTTTCGGGCATATTTTCCTATGTGGGTTCATTGCTTGGCTTTGTCTTTTTGTGTCCCACATTCCGAGTGTACTGGTCTGTGTCATTGTAGTTTTTTCACTTGTTTGGGGTTAATTGAGCCGGGTCTTCTCTCCGAACGATCTTTCCCAACGGACACCAGCTTTTGCTAATTTGAATAATTGACTGACAGGCGGAGAATCTTGAAATTCCGAGGCTGCAATGCCAATGAAGCTCTCATAACAACTTAATCTTATCACAATTGCTTTTGGAGTGTGACGAAGAATTGTTTGGTTCCCACCATCACTTCTATTTCGAGCCGGTGGATCAGACCCTGAGAGGTTTAGCCACAGCTCAACGGTGACGTGTCCGGATCGATGCCGTCATGTTGGAGGCATTGCAAATGATTTATAAAAACACCGGTGAATACGTGCCGGGTGATCAATGCAAGTATCAGAGTTAAAAGTCGTGTCATTTTTGTTCGAGCTATTCAGCTGAAGTTCATCGGAAATTCAGCATATATCCGTTCCCTCACAGCTGATTCACCCTTTTGTTGGGATGGGTTTCAACAAATAGGCAAATATTCAAGAAAAAATGCTAAACTCGCGGAACGGAAGCTTGTTAACACGATTTTAAACAACACTCTGACTAATTTATAAAATATGTTATACGCTTTTTTTGAAGGGAATGCTGATTATAAGAATTCATTATATTTTTTAATTGTTTATTTCCTAAAGAGATTGTATTATTTCTTTCCTTTTCTTTATCTTCAAAAAATATGTTATTAACTATTGTTTCATTTATACATTTCAAATAAAAGATTCTTTATGCTTTCAAATTAATACATTTAAATTAAAAAGTCATATTTCAATTAATCTGCTGTCCCTTGTAAATATTATGGGAAATATTCAAATCAAAAGTATTTATTTATTAACAAGCAAACAACTACAATGAAATTGGGTCAAATGGATCATCAAGAGGCTTCCATTAAGTGATATATTGACTTGGCTTGACTCATCGCCTGGAAAAATCTTTGCCTTAGATTCATAGAAGAATTTAATGATGGTTCGGGTGATGATGATGATGGCGTCATCAATAACAATCAATTGTCTGTGACAAATTGAGCCCGACTTGATAGGAGCCATTAGGCAAGGGAGTTTTCTTCCAAAAAAAAAAAAAAAAAAACTTCAGGCAAAAATTAATGTAAGCCCCGAAAGCCCAAAAACCAGATGATGTCGATGATGATGATGTCATAGAGAGTCAACTGAGCGACTTTATCTCTACTCTGCCCGGCACGTATTAGGTTTTGTTCTTCCCTCTGCTTTGTACTTTTAATTTTGTTATTTTTATTTGCTTATTTCTCTGGTTATTTTTTCTTACTTTTTGCATTTTATTGCGACCGCCCGAGAGGCTTTATTATTGTTTTTGTGTGGATTTTTTAGCGCAAACATTTGTAGATACGAGCTGCGCTCCATGGAAATCTACAATCCGCCTTGGAGCCCCGCTCGGACAAAGCTCTTGAGAGCCAGCAGCTGCGTGGCACACCATGTGTGTTTGTGCGCTTGTGTTATATAGTAACTCCACGAAATTTCGCGCTAATTCAATTGACAGCACAAAAGAGTAGAAAAAACAACTTGGAGGAAGGAGGAAATAAACGAACATAGAAATGATCTGGTCGAGATACAGTGGGAACCCAAAGGTGCAGGCCTGCAGATTGCTAAACACTGAGAACCAAAAATTTCTCCCAATCGCTTTCACTGTACCAATTTAAATCGATTGAAACCACAGAAATTGGACAACAGGAAGAGGTGCGGCGGTGCTCGTTAAATTAATTAACAATGTTTGCTTAAAATTTTTGGCTATTTGTGCAACGATAATCACCGAAATGGGATGCGATATCTGTTTTTGGGGAGATGAATGTTTGCCGAAAAAACAAACGAGTAATTAATGGGAAAAACATGTTGGCATTCCTGCAGATACCGCCATTTAAGCAAAAATTAAGCTAATGACTAAGGTTATTCAGTGAGTGAATCATCTTTGTGCAAATATTTTTCACTAACCCCAAATTTAAATCGCGAAATTCAAGTTGCTAGTGCCAAAAAAAAGGAGATATGACGGCGCCTTATCGCTAAAACCGAAAGTCCAGAATGGAAGATATTTTTATCGCTCAAAAGCGAAAGAGCTGATTGCTTTATATATACAAAAAATACCTAAAAAATTGCAATAACAGAATGTCAGGCAAAAGTTTGCTCTGAAAATTGCATTTACTTAGCTCTCATCCAGCTAGCACCTTTGTTTGACTTTCATTTTTCGTTTTTATCTACATTTTGAGCGGTAACTTTTTTTGTTTTTGTTAAGAATTGCTCCCTTGTGCTGCTTGTAAACATTATTTACCTAGCTGTCAATTATTGACAAACGCGTTTTTGTTTCTGGAACACCAAGATACTGAAATTGTTTATCTGTTTTATATGGCCAAGTAAGCCCCTACTGAATGATTGTCGCCCGCTGATTGAGTTACTTCAAGCGTTCCGAGGCTGACAAACAAACGAGGAGAGGAGAATGTCTTATCAATTGCGTCAGAGGGTCATTAAGAGGAACCTGATTACATTGTGAATGAAATGTAATACCCGGGAGAATCATTCGCAGTCTGAATGCTTCAATGACCGACTGATCGTTGAGCTTGAGCTAGTAGTCTACGGCACCGATTTGTGAGTCATAAGGCCCCCGTTCGTATCACATGTTTCTATAAAGTTCTCAATTTAACTGAATTAGCAAGATGCAGTTAGTTTGCCATTGAGATCGGGTTCTCTTACGCTCGTGATTCGGCAATGGTATATATAGGTGTAGATATATAGAGGTGGTGATGGCTCTTTGAAAGCGATAGCGCCCTAATGAAATTAACCTTCCCAATTGGTCACGCTTCGGTGCTTTTCTCTTGTTTTGAAGTACATTGATGTATGTCGAAATTATAGCCGAAAGTGTGAAGTATAAAATGGTGCGAAAACTTAATTGTTCTAATATCTTTGTTTTTGGAATAAATTGTAGGGGAAAATAGTTTAAACCTAGCCTTATCTGAACCTTAGATAGAACACTTTTTTAGCTGGGACCACCACGTCTTACGAATGTATCTGATCATGATGTGTACATGAGTAAGAGTATCTTTAAAGTGTCAGAACCTTTCTCTGCCTGTCCTCTGCTCACACTAATAGTATAAACGTTCGTGAGAATTCGTCAAGAGAATTCTGCTTTAAAGTATAAGTGAATTGGTAGTATAGACCTGCATTGAGCTTCAATCTTAGGAAAACCTTTTACCCTTCTAAGTCAATAGAATAATGTTCATTGATATGTTCTACAATAATCTTTTAAGTTAAATGGAATTATAATAAATATAAACCACCGGAGGGCACAAGATCTAACAGTTTGAGCAGCAGCTCGGCCAGCTGCCTCCGAAAAAAGATAACTGTTTAAACAGAGTGAGCAAATTGATCCACGGCGTGCCCTTCGCTGATCTAAACAATATTAATTAGCACAAAGCACAACGTGAAATAAATGAAAATGAGACTTTTTAATTAAATTTAAGAAATTCTGCCCTTAAAAAGCACTAATCTAATCTCAAGGTTCTTCTTTAAATTTTTTATCTATTCTAAAAATAAAACAAAATCTTCATGCTCAAAGCCTCAAATACCCTTAGGAAGAGTATCTTTGCTCAATCCGTTTGTCGCGTACTGTGCAGGTACTGCAAATTGCTAAACACAATCTTGAATTATGCATATAGTAAATACAAATGAAAGTAAAACTCGCATTGAAGCTGGTGGCGCTTTGAATAAACGCGGCAATGACATCATTTTGTTTTGTAGTCTGGAAGCGACCGAGCGGGCCGTTGAAAGCAGAAATTTCAAATAAATAATACAACACACAGATCCACATGGGATCGTGTGGAATGCAGCGGGCGACGCGGCGGATCTGGTGTTAACCCGAGACTCTTGCGGCGTTGGCGGCGCATCTTTAAGTTGAGTTTTGTATCTTCTCAATGAAAAGAGCAAATTATGCAATTTTCAATGGAATCATTTTCGATGGCCAACGAGGCGAGCGGTTCTAATTGATTCATAAGCTGATTCACAACCACAATTGTGCGGTTTCAAACTATTAGAGAGAGAGACAGAGATACGAAGACCCCCCAACGATATCCGAGGGACAGCCCAGCCCAAACTAATCCAATAATTCAGGGAACTTCACATGGGGCTTCTTACTACTTACCAATATTAACGATTTTGATACCCTCATCCTGGAGGAATTTCAGGGCCACCGAGACGTTCTCCAGCTTCTGGCTGCGGAATGTTGGGCGTTTGTTGTATTTGGGCATCCGCTTCTGGGACAGCACCTCGATCAGCGCGATCAGGCGGAGGCCATCGGACAGATCCGTCTCCAGGTTGTTGATCGACCGATCGATCGTCTTCAGGTGCTCGTTGGCCCACCGCGTGAAGGTGTTCTGTTGGATCTTCTTCCACTGTGCATCCTCGGCGAGATCGCGTTCGGCCTCCATGTCCTCGTCGAAGTTCTCCTCGTACTGGTCCGCCTGCTGGCCCTCCTGGTGCTGTTGCTGGTGGTAGTCGCTCGTCTGTGGGTTAACGATTGGTCGGAGAGCGGGTTAGTTGGGTTTACAATATGGGTGTGCCGGGAAATCAAAATGCGGTGTGAGTGTGGGATGTCGCTACTTCGAAAATCACTTAGCAGCCATGCGAAAACGATCTCCATTAAAAACTACCAACTCCAGTCCTGGAGGGAAAAAACAAATTGAATCGAATGGCGTCGACTCCGATCAGATCGGATCGGATCGGATTGGATCGCACAAGGTGTGGTGTCGGCCAAGTCTTGTTCCAGTTTCGTTCGGACTCACCACCACCAGAACTTTAATATCGGCGGAGTGGTACGGCAAGGAGTGGACTGTCCACTTTCCACACATGTCCCGCAGCCGAGTGGCAATCAAGAATCAAAGAAATGTCAAGCACAAACGACACTCGAATACACTATTTTATGGGGGGTCTTGCAATCTTTATTAAGCTCGTTAAAGGGGATTAAATTCAAGTGGCATCTTTTTGCAATTATATTTTAGTTGCTTAAGGAGCTTAC
>JAEIIH010027179.1:0-19860 GCA_018904745.1 Drosophila orosa
TCAAACTGAAAACTGACAGACAAAAATGCCATAAAAACTAGCAGATAAAATTGTAATAATTGTTATAATATAATTATGTATTTCTTAACTTTATCTTTTATATTTCCAACTAAAAGCAGGCCTACAGACAAAAATGCCATAAAACTAGCAAAGAAAATTGTAAAATTCATCAATCATTAAACTCTGAATGTGCGAATGCGTTATACACACACTTGGAAAATATGTTTAACGATACGTTAAGCCATTTTCCGCGACCTCATGGGCCTTGATAGAGTGGAAAAGCAATGGGTAGCAAAAGACGGGCAGGAAAATCGATCAAAAAGCGAGCGGGCGATCGTTGGTCCGCAGATGTGCAGCGAAGAGTGCAGTGAAAGTGGGTCCAATTCCAAGACTACGACTACGACTCCAACTCCGACTTGGACACGTCCGCACTCCGTTGTGTGCACTTTGGATTCGCTTTTCCATGCAATTTGGATTTTCTAATTATTACTTTTTTTTTTGTTTTTTTGAGGCATTATCTAATGGAGGTTCAGTGCCGGCCGACGGCCATTTAAATTTTTAATTTACCAGAAAGAAAGTTGGGTAATGCTCGAAACGATCGCTTAACACGGTTACGAAATGTGAGCAATGAAATATGTGGATTTCAAAAATATATTCACTCACGAAAGTGAGACACAAATATTATTGGTCCACTTCCCACATTTCCTCCATTTCGGAAAATTAGGAAACGCAAACCTTGGGGTGCTGATTACAGCTCTCTTTCGACTTGAATTGAGTTTAATCTCTCAAAATGTGTGTAGTAACTACAATTTATATAATATTTGTTGTATGAGATAAGCCAAGATGTTGCATAAGACAGAACTACAAATAAACTACTCGCGGAGGATGTCAAAAATAAAGAACTTGAAGTGCACTTTTGACAAGTCATAAAGAACGCCATCGAACCCATGGAGGGGCGTTTATTTTTGGCCTTTCGAGTGGTCGTAAATGGGGAAAATGGGAAAAATGCGGAAATAGTGCCACTCGTGATGTAGTAGGATAGGAATATACAGTGGAAGTTACACAAATATAAACGAAAATGGGCTCTATAAGGTCTATGCTTGAACATAATTGTATGTTAAACCTAAATAACCTAAATTAATAATATTAGTTGTTATATTTGAGTTTGTGGTTATTGTAAACATGTTTTTCTTTCTCAATTGTTGATATTTTTTCTTTGTGTTTATTTTAAACACGCTTCTTTTTCTAAATTGTGGTTGTTTTTGGCTTTGTGGGTGTTTTAAACATGTTTTTTCTACTAAATTTGGTTTTATAAAATCATAATGAGGCAATTTCTATAAAAAGAGCTTACTAAAAGACTGAAATAGTCCTACAAAAAACAGTTACTGATTTAAAATCTACAAAAGAGTATTTAATAAATATTATATTCTATTGTTTATTTATTTTGTTGGTCTATTATTTTGACCCTAGACTGTAGGTAAACACAATCCCCAGTAACTCGAAACAAATCCAAATTTAGAATGACAAAGAAAGGTGGGCAGGCACGAATGCACATTCTGCCCCCAAATGCAACGACTTTGTTACTGCGGTTTTAGGACTCTGAAAAGTCAGTCCTTCAAAGCCTCAACACACACAGAAATTTTAGTTAAAGGCTAACTTAACCGTAGGCATGAAAATCGGTCAAGTTTAGGCCAAAACGAGTGCAAAGAGCGAGAGTATATGTGAGAGAGCTTGCAACGGCCCCAAAAGCTCAAGGTTCCGCACCGCCCACTTTCGACCTCCCGAACTCCCACTTTCCACCCAACAACTTCCCCCTTCGAATCGATACATGGTATATGTCAGTCAACGGAATGAGTAATTTCAATAAATACATGCATAATGGAAATCCATCATTTTGTCAGAAGAAAAAGGCCTGGCAAGGCGTGAAGTGGAAATTAAAAATTAATGACTTTGGGGAATTAATTTAAGGATGCCTGGGAAGTTAGGGGATACTGAATATTATTATTTATTTCGATAAGAAGTACATATATTAGAAATCTGTAACTATAATTCAAAGACTTTAGATTTTTAGTGCAACTTTTGTTATTATGTACAAACCCCTTGCATTATTCAATCTTTACAATTCCCATAAAACCCATAAAAGTGAATGGCAAACTTAAAATTCACATTGCCAACCTTAACTTGTCTAAACTATATAAAAAACCAACAATATAAACACGCATAAGTATAAAAACTTGAACAATTTGAAACGTAAAAACATTAGCTTATCAAGCCCAGTGTTTTCACTCTCACCAACTATTGTTTTAATGTCTGAATAACTTTTTGTTCCACTTGCAATTTCCCACAATGGCTATCAATCAAACGAGCGATCGATCAGAGATACTACTTCACCGTCCCAGTTCACCACTTGAGACATTGCTGCCTGCAACTTCTGCCACTTTCACAGCTGTTCACCAGTGACTCACCGTCGTACATATGACACTTTAAATAAAACAAGATTTTTGGGGAAACTTCTACAAGAGTTGGAGCCACTTTTCATGGACACACAACTTTGGTTTGATTATATTTTACGGCCTGCGGCTTGAGTTTGAGAAATCATCGATTCGCTGACCGATGGGAAGTGGGCTCCATTGTTCGGGCCACGACAATTATTCGCCGCTTTGCTTTGGGCCAACTTCAATGGCAGCCAACCATCATTGAGGCTTTATTGGACCCAAAGCGAGTCTATTAAATTGCATGATTTTAAATATTTCGGTAGCAAAAACTAACACGATTCGAGCTTAGGCTTAGGGAACTTGCCTCAATAATATGGGGCACAGATCACAGTAGAGTTATGATTTGATGAGATGATGGAATTGTCATTGCACTCAAAATTGGCTCAAGGTAATTGCTTATCTCTACTGATAAGATTGTCTGCAAAATGTGGGGTTTGCAAATAGAACCTACAAATTGTAAATTATATATTTTAAAAGCCAAGGCTGGAGTATATATATTACTACACGGAAGTGAGGCCAATGATCTAGTTTACTAATTATATTTGCTTAAGGAAACGTGACTAGAAACCAAGTATGAGTAATCCAAATGCCACAACTGAGTTAAGTTCACTTAAGGTCATTCCCTGTACATTTTCAATTACGTCTTAAGTTTTTGATTTGAGATTAGATTGCTTGTGAAACATAAATCAATTAAATTTGTTATTCAGACCTTTCAGAAGACTTTGAAACGCATTTTGGGGACATGGTAATTATTAATCTTGGAAAATAATGGTTTTTTAGTTAAATTAACATGTTTTAAATGTTAAAAAGGTTAGAAATTGAGAGCCTGCCAACTTGTTGCTTTGGAAAACCTATTTTAAAAACTCAAACCTTATTTCCCAAATACTAAACTTTGTTTTCAGTTCAAAACTAAGGCAACTTGGCCTGCATTTAAGTTTTCAAAAAAGCAAATCGAGCGTTTTATGGTCATTAACATGTTTTAAATGTTAAATAAAAGGAAAAGGTTAAAAATCGAAGCACTTCCATCTTGTTGCTTTGGAGAACCTACCTCAAAAACCTCTTAAACCTAATTTTTCCAAAACTTGGCCTTTATTTGTGAGTTTTTAGTTCAAAACTAAGGCAACCTGGCCTGCATTTAAATCTACACAAATGCAAATCGAGCATTATATGGATATGGTAATATTTATCTAGGAAAATAATGTTTTTTTAGTTGAATAAACGTGTTTTGAATGTTAAAAAGGTTAAAAATCAAAGCCCTGCCAACTTGTTGCTTTGAAAAACCTACCTCAAAAACTTGAACTTTATTTCTCCACTACTTTTGAGTTTTTAGTCCAAAACTAAGGCAACTTGGCCTGCATTTAAGCCTTTACAAATGCAAATCGAGCATTGTTTTCATTAGTTTCAACAGCAACTACTTACAAAATATACATTTCATAATTGGGACATGAAAAAATCAAAGGTCCATTGTGAAAAGTTGCGTGTGTTCGCCCAGCGATTGGAAAATGTGTAAAATCCAAATAAAAATGAAAGACTCACCGCTTCCGCTTGCCGCCGCACTCCAGCACCTTGGACATCTCCCAGCCGCCATCGGTTTTGATCCATGTTTCGCCCGGCGACCGAAAATCTTTTGAAATGAACGCCATCTCGGATACGGATTCCTTTGTCTTTGTCTGGCGGCTGCACTAATTACTGAACTATTGTTTTTCGCGTCAACTTGTAGATTTGTATTTTTTGTATTGTTATTGTTTTTTGTTTTAAATTGTCTAAGCGGACGGCGGTTGACGAAACGCGGTTTGATTTGTGGCTGCAAGAGGGAATTTCATAATTAATTGCAATGAAGAACTGCGGAAACGAAACCTATTCGGAGAAGGGCATTCAAGAGTTTGAAATCTCCAATTGGAAGCGAATCTCGCAACTAACGTTGAATACAAAAAAAAAAACCAAAACAAAACAGAAGGAAAAAAGCAGTCCAAATAAGGCGAAATGAGGAAGAGCGAGAGAGAGAGACAATGCCAGAGAGAGCGCTCCAACCAGCTGTTAGATTTCCATCGTCGTTGGAGGGGGAGGCGCTTGGGGCCAAGGGGTGGCTGTGGGGCCGCGGGGTGGCGTGTTGTGCTCTCCGTCTCTTTCTGTGCCTCTCGTTCGTCCGTAGGTACACAGCTGATTTCTGCAATTACGCGTTTGTTTTGCCTTTGTTGTTATTGCCAGTAAAAATTTTCAGAGCAGTTTCCCAAGCACGCAACCGAAATTTTTACTTTCATTTCCGCATTTCAAAGTCATACTCTTGAGTAATTAACACTAGCACTGCCAATCTCTACGTACGTACGTTTTTAAAAATATGGAACACGTTCTGGATTTGAGGAAAACGCAGTTTTCCCCTCAAGCTCTAATTACGCACTTTGCAGGCGCAATTACAAGTAATGGCTTTGGCTGACTTGCAGGCAACTAGTGACGCACTCTGCCTGGAAAAGCGTTTTCCGCTGCCGTTGCACTCGAGTCACCCACAAAAGTGAACTGCCGTGGCGCAGGGCCAGAAATATGAGGAAAACTAAGCAGTCGTTTTAACGGGCGCCAAAAATCTAGAGGTGGGCAAGCTTCGATTCAGACATCGATATCATTGATAGTTAAAGTAATTACTTTTATTGTTAAATTCATTTTTAAGTCAACCCTTTAATTTTCTTTAAATTCTTGCATTTATCTAGTCTATTTTCATAATTAATAATAATACAAAATTCCAATTGGTAAGTTTCGATGTCAACACTGATGTTATCGATGTGTTCGAATAATAGCTATCATCGATGTTTCTCACAGCTGGAAAAATATCTATTTTATTCCATCTCTACATAGTGTGATTTCATAATTTTTCAAAAAAAGAACGAAAAAAACGAAAATATCTCTTTTTGTAAGCGTTTATAATGTCGGCGCCGGATCAGGGACCTAAAATCAAGTACGGGGAAAACGCTCCCAAGCTGGACAGAGCGCAGCTGCAGTTCATGAAGCTGATTGAGGAGCAGAACCTGGACCGCGTGCAGAAACTGAAGCGCATTCGACGCAACAACCTACTGACCGCCGGCGCCCTGGGCGTCTCCGTGCTGGCTATCTACGGCTATTCGATCTTTTCGGTGCAGCAGGAGAAGTTCCTGGACGACTTTGAGGAGCCCAAGAAGGTCTCCACCAACTAGCGTCCGCTGTTATAGTTAGTTTCTTCTAGTTCGTAAGCGTTTTTCTTCAATTTACACTCGCACCCCCCTGAAGTCGTTGCACAACAATGTGAGCTTAGTCTTACCCTTTTTTCTGGCCAGTTTCTAATAGTTTATGTTGCAGATGTCACAAGCCACCGCCCGCATTCTGCAGAGCGGCATGCGCCTGCCGCCACTCCCAACCATCCGGGAACTGGTGAAGCTCTACAAGCTGCAGGCCCGCAAGCAGCTCAGCCAGAACTTCCTCATGGACGAGCGACTGACGGACAGGATTGTCAAGTCGGCGGGCCGCATCGATGCAAAGGATATTGTGCTGGAGGTGGGTCCCGGTCCCGGCGGCATCACACGCTCCATTTTGCGCCGCCAGCCGGAGCGTCTGATGCTCGTGGAGAAGGATCAGCGCTTCGGTGAGACCCTCCAGCTGCTAAAGGAGTGCGCCAGCCCACTTAACATCCAGGTGGACATGTACTACGAGGACATCCTCCGCTTCAACGTCGAGCAGCATATTCCGGACACCTCGCAGCGCATTCATTTGATCGGCAACCTTCCGTTCGCCATCTCCACGCGCCTTTTGATCAACTGGTATGAGGATTTGGCCGCCAGACGTGGCGCTTTCCGTCGCAACGACACCTGCATGACGCTCACCTTCCAAAAGGAGGTGGCCGAACGGATTTGTGCGCCCGTCGGTGGCGAGCAGCGTTGCCGGCTGTCGGTGATGTCGCAAATCTGGACAGAGCCTGTCCTAAAGTTCATCATACCGGGCAAGGCGTTTGTACCCAAGCCGCAGGTGGATGTTGGCGTTGTCAAGGTGATGCCACTGAAGCGCCCAAAGACACAGCTGCCGTTTCCCTTGGTGGAGCGTGTGGTGCGGCATATCTTTAGCATGCGTCAAAAGTACTGCCGCCGGGGCTATGGCACTCTTTTGCCACCCGAAAACCGCGAAGAAGTCACTCAGAAGCTCTTCCAACGCGCCGAAGTACAGGACACGCTGCGCTCCTTTGAATTGTCCGTGGAACAGTGCCTCAGGCTGGCCGAAGTGTACGCAGAGCATGCCAACGCACATCCCGAGGTGGCTGGCTACGATTATCGGGCGCCAAAGAATGCGGAGATCCTCTAATGCAACGATTTCACGCCTGTTTATAAATATTGTAAAATGTATTTAATTAGTTGAGTAAACACAAGTCTCTAAAAAGGTGTAAGCAATACGCAAAAAGTTGTACAAAGTCGTGGAATGTGCGGACGGAATGTTGGACGAGATTCGTCGTTGTTTAGTTTTGTTACTAAGGTTACTAAGGCACTGTGGCAGTCCACCTTCGTGGCTTCAGCGGAAGAGCAGCGCTGTGGCCACGGCCAGCAGGCCCAGAATGACCGACGACACTTGCATTCCGCTGGCTCCGTTGCAGCGATGGTCGAGGAAGCAGAAGCAGAACTCCGTGTCCGTAAAGTAGTCGCGCTTCACGTCGTGCTCCTTGATTGTGTGGTTGACGTAGTGGCCCAGATTCACCATTTTGGCGGCAGGACGACAGCCCTCGTACTTGTCGGCGGGAATGTCCTTGCGGAAGCTCAGGGCGCTAAGGCATTCGCGGGTAATGGTTTCCTTGGCTGCAAGAGGATTGACAGAGTCAAGACACGTGCTGGAGTAAATATGTATGTAAAAAGGTGGCTACTTACCGCCGCGTCGCTCCGTCACCTTCACGCAAATGTCGTTCGGTTCCGGGCAGTGTTCGCCCAGGAAACCTATGCCCCGCCAGTTGAAGTTCTCCGCGCAGCCAGGCGTGGCGGATGTGCAGCGGTAGCACCAGATCGCAGCGCCTGTTAACCAGTCATCAAATTCATTAATTATTATTAATTATTGCCAGTTTTGTTGTCAGTAGAGGTGCAAACCTTCGTGTATGAGAGCTACCAGCAGCAGCACTGCAATGAGATTCGTCTGGGATTGCATTTTCCTCAATGGTTTCTGCACTAAAACGTTGTTTTATTTAAAAAATTGGAAAACTTTAGAAACGTAAATAAAAAAAACAACGCCCAAGCGATAACGATAGCGATTAACTTAATTTCGATGTCTTCACTATCGAGGGACTTATCGAGTGCCTCTTCGTTAATACTACAAAATACTAAAAATATACCAATCTAGTGTTGATACACGGGTTTGTTTAATGATCGCATTGGCGCCATAATTTAAATATTCAATCAAAATACGTTGTTATTGTTTAAATATTGTATTTTTTAAGGCATATTTATAAATTTACAATGAATTAAAATTTTTTTAATAAATAATAAATTTTTTTATATGGAAGTGACTAATATCAGACGATTAAAATACCATTCCCTACAATCTTACTTAAAAATAGGATCTTCTTCCAACATTTATTACCTATTTGCTATAATAAAGACTTGGAATTTCAAGCAAACAAAAGCCAGGTAGAAAATGTTTTAATTACTTTGTTTATTAGGTTTAGTTGCCATTTCTAATTCTATTTTTGGAGCATTCACAGCTGGTCATCATCAAGCAAAGCTCTGACTCTTTGGGCATTTCCTGTTGTTAGCTCTACGGAGCAACGTAGGCCATAAAATTATTATTCGTATCAGGCGCAGAGTCGGCAAACCGTTGGACTCTCGAGCAATAAACTTTTGATTGTATTTGGAGCTCCGCTGCGGATCGCTACAAATGCGGCATGTGCGATGTTTGCCCAAGCCAAGCCAAGGAGATGAGTCAGCCAATAATCTTCTGGCTTATTGACAGAGTAAAATAAGAGAAGAGCGCGTAATCCGGTGGAGACTGCGCAAATAAGCCGCAGGGAAATCGTTCCCAACTTGGACATGACGCTGCTAATCACGTATGCAAGTCAATCCGGTAAAGCAAACAATTGTACATATATATTTCTGATTTGTTTATTATTAGTTTATTCGCTTAAACCTTACGAACTAAACATAGTTTGTTTACAGTTAGTCATACATTGCAAATATCGCATACAGGGACTTTTGAATAAATCAAAACAAATGGTTAAACATTATGTTCACACGTGAAAACATGACGGAGGGGGGCAAAGGGCGGTATGTTATGTACAAATTACAATAAATAAATTAAGAATGAATCACACACACTCAGTCACTCAGACAGACACTCTTTCATTCGCTCTTTTCGGGTTCTACAAAACTACGAATACATTTTATGTAAAATCACGTTTCAGTTGCGGCCATGTGGCCAGCCATTCCTCGGTCTCGCTCTCTACAGCGAGACAATAAAGTCCTTGCCGGTCTTAAAGTCAACGCACTTGAACTGAGGACAACACTTGGGGAACCGCCAGTTGGGATCGCTGGGCAGTTCCTCGCAGCCAGGTGCCTCCACATAGGGACAGGTCTCGATGCTGATTTCGCGAGCCTCCAGGCTGCAAGTCATTGCCGCACAGATGCCCTTCGGCGTGTACTCCTTGTCGGGCAGCAGGGCCTTGCGGGTGAACTTGTCGAAGCACTTGCCGGGATGAGCTGTAAACAAAGAAAAATATCATATTTACTAAGAATTTTTAGTGTAATATTCGATCAAAATCTAGGCATATTTCCTGTGCTCCTCTTGGTACTACAATTTAACTGATTTGACTATAAAATTCCTTATTCTGTAAAGAATTGCTTTCAGTTTACTGCGGTGCAAGCGGAAGTAGTACCAGTCTTCTTTGTTGCTTCCCCGATCCAGTGTCGTAAGTAGTTACTGCATCTTATTTATGCATTTTATTTATGTCTTGCGAGCTTATGAGGAAGTGGCTATAAATCGTGACTCTGTGTCCGAACGGAATTTAAATATGTGCATGTGGCTTACAAAACAAAACAAAAACGAAACGAAATTCAGTTCAAGGTGCCTTTAAATCGAGTAATTCCAACACTTGCGCTCTTGTAATCATAAATTTCATTATTTTACGGCTAAAGGTGAAGGTACTCACTCTCGGCATTAAATCAATAAAAATTACATCAATTAAATGACTCCCACTACCTCAGTGGCACCAATAAGGTGTTGGACATTTTTAAACATTTTTATAAGCACTTATACGCAGCCACTCTGCCTATTTTTGTAACTATCCCCAATGACTGGCTAAAGCTGAGAAAACGAAAGACTTAAGGCACGAACTTGACAGTCATTCGACAAGAAAATTGGCACACAAGTAAAGGTGAAGTACTCGATCGGCATGGTGGGATATAAATACATCAGAAATAAGAGCTATAGACACAGCCTGCGGTTAAAGCCTTAACTGGAGACTGGCAACTGCGGGGACTGGTATTTATTTTTAAACCTCAAGCACTGAGCCGAGCTGACAGATGGCGGTGAAGCGTACTCGTACTTTTATTTATAACGAACTGGGTGCCGGACTGACTTGCCTGCCTGCCCTGCGGCTGCGAATTGTTGAGTTGCCGAGTTGTTGGGTTCAAAAATAAATTGCCAAATAGAAAGGTAAGTTTGATTAATGAGACTCGCCATTAATTCAACCATTCGAGAAGCCAAAGAACACGCATTCCGACCAATTGTGCAATTAATACCGCGGCTCGCGTGAACTCATCGCCTATTTTTAAGCCATTTTGGCGCTAATTTCTTATAGATTAGTGAGCCAGTCGCCAGATATGGCCAAAAAAATTCCCAGCCGAAAGACGTTGGACGACCTTCACGCATGAATAATTCAGCAGAGGAAAATATATCTGGCGATCTCTGGGGATAATCGATAATTTTTCTAACTCAAATCCGCATAGCGATGCAAATTAGGCAAAAGCGCTTGAATAATAACCACATCAGCACATTTCTTATGCTAATTTTTGGCGAATGCGAAAAACCCAAAAAATCCGAAATTCATATCTATCTCTATTTTGTATCTGTATCTCTCTTTCTGAATCTGAATCTGTTTATCTGAATTTGCTATACAAAATCAACAACAACAACCGAAAGGGGGCCAATAACATGACAAATTTCATCCGTTGTTTTCGTATTTTTTGCCTTTTGCGTTGTTCAACTTTATAGTATTGTTTTCTTTTGTTTATATTATTCGTCGTTTTGTGTTTGTTGTTGTTGACGTCAGCGAAAGCAGCCAAAATATTGAAAATATATCAAGCCATAAATCACATGTCTCAGCCAATGGAATTATAAACCAAATTTTCTGCCCCAAAATATGTGACGTCAAAGCTCTGCTTTTTGTTCTGGAAATCTATTGGAGGCCGAGATTGAGGCATGAGTTTATATTATTTTAGGCCTTGCCAAATCATCGCCTCAATCGTAAATCAATCACGCCTGCAAAGCGCCATCAATGCTATTGTTTTATTGTGTTTTTATGGCTGGCAAAGGTCGCCTGTCTATTAAATGGAAACTTTATTAGAAAACTCCATAAGCAAGCTTCAAGTTAATGGAAATTTTCAATCATTCTCAGAAAAAAAAATTCCCATTTAAATGGAAATTAAAGTGTGAAGTAGTTTTCAATGCCTCTTTGTAATTTGGACTTTGATTGTTAAGGTAAAGGGGGTATGCCTTTAAATAAAATACTTCTAGGTAAGTTTACACACCATTTAACTATTTTTTCACACTATTTAACTATTCTGTTTTCCTTTTTATATATAAACTACAAAGCAAAGCCCATCTTTTCTATAAATACTAACCAGGATGAAAGATGGCAGGCTGGGAGTAGATTGCTGCATCCACGACGCAGGCAAAGATGGCAAAGACCGCGATGGTGGCACAAACTTTTTCCACTTGCATTTTGCAGTTGAGTTTTTTTGTTTGGGTGTTTTTGAGTGTTTATAATTTTTAAATATATTTGCAGACGAGCTTGGCTTCCACTCTCGTATTTATGTTCACTGGCGTTGTATTGCGCGTTAAGCTTGAGCCTGTCACTGTTGTTCACGGGCTGATTTTCAGTCACCAACTGAAGCTACCTTCGTGGGGGCTCCCATATTTATGTCTGCCGAAGTCGAGAGACTAAGAGAGCTGCCGATCGCGAGATCGGGGCTATAATAATCCACTCTCTTGGCAGCTCGGCCAAAGCACATGTTTTCTTTTGGGATATTCCAGAGTTGGACGAGCGCCATAAATCTCACGCGGCTCTGCGGCTATTTGGAGCGATTGCGAGCTGGCGAAATGCTTTTACCCATTGTTCTGCATTATTTTGCAGTTTTGCGTAATTAATTAACCCGATCCCGGGGTGTGGTGTTGCCTAGCTGTATTGGCGGCATCGGAATGTGGGGTCGCCCACCCTTGAATCTTCATAAATGGCAATACTTCGAGCTGCCGAGCCCCATTTAGCCGGCTCTTGAGTTTGTCAACTGTTGATGCGCATCGAATGGACTACTGCCAACCGAGCGAGGCTTCTGCTAAATGCGGTTAAAAGAGTTGGCCAAATTGGGATGCAATGACGCCCAGGCGGAGCTTTTGATGATGATGACTAAACGGACCGAGGAAAATGTAAACAATCCAATGGAATGGAGAGGGTTTCGCTGGAAGAGTAGGAGTTCAAAGAACAAATGAAATCTTGACAGAATAATAGCCTGATTCCCCATTAACATATTTATTAGCTTCATGTGCCGCCAGGTTGTCTTGTGACCTTTAACTGGATATAAAAGAAAGCTAGTAACAAGCAAGTTAAGGCTCTTATTCCTGGCACTCAACCAGAACTGCGATGAGAAGACCCAAGAACAATGGTACATTAATTTAACAAGCTCTAAGATTGTGTATTTTCAAGTATATATATGAGAATTTGTATTTCCAAGTAAGATCATCTACATTGTACCCTCATTTATATCCCAAATAAACCACGCATCATAAAAAACTCATAAAAGTTGTTGGTGTCAATAGCATTTTACCTGAATTCTGAATGTTTGAAGATCAAACTTTGATCCGAATTCTCCATTGCAATTTCACTTATTTAACTTGGAGCTACACTGCCACAAAATATATAGGGGTTAATGCACCTGGCGTCGATTGAAAATTTAAATTGCTGCCTGCTGCCTGGCCTTATTATCCCATTTGTCTGACGCCAACTTGTCGCCGGCCGCCACCTTTGGTCCCACGGAAGGCGTAACGCTTAATGAAAACTAGTCGCTTCCCGACTTTTAAGCGATTTTATTGCTTGCCAGGAACCAGTACACAGTGGCTGCAATAAGTGTGTGTACTTGGGATTTTTATAGTAACTTGTATAACTTGAACAGAGAGTTACTAGCTGGAAAAATAGATTTAATAAATTTTATTTATTGAAAATCAGAATATTTACTTTGAATTTTATGTTTATATTTAAAAATTATTATAAAACACTTTTATATATTATAAATATAATCCTTGGTATCGTTAAACTTATTTTTAAAATTTATTTTGACAAAATTTCAGCCAATTTGTTGTTTAAACATAAATAACACTTGTAACACGCGGCGTATGAGTGATATATCTTTGAACAATATTACTCATACGCAGTGTAAAACATTAGACTTTATTTGTCTAAGCTAGAGAATTAATTTACAACTTAAATAGGTTTTTAAATAAATAAGAAACAGCTAAATATATTATATTTTCCGTACCTACCTTTAAATATAGAGACAACTTGTAACTTGTTGATGTACCACAGGGAATCCTCAACTTCTCGATCAGCCCAATTTCTGCTTCGAGTTGTTTTTCAGTCGACGTTTTTGATTAAAGCTCCCCCTTCTTGCCAGTTGTTTGTGTTTGTTGTTTAGACTCTGGAGATCTTTTTTACTTGTTTAACCCGTTTCCAACGTCTTGATACCCATGTCGCACTTGCGAGGAGTCTCAGTCCGGTGTGACGTCAATTTGTTGTTTGTTTGCCGGGGGACTGGGACTGGAACTGGGACTGGAGACTCCTCCGGGTTGGTCAGCTCTGCCTCGGCGCACGCTGGAATTTATTAATTATGGCCGCCGCTAGTATTCCACGGTATTCCTTTTTTTTTTTTTGACACAGGCCTAGGCATCGCGATAAGGTCGCCAGCCCCAGCAATGAACTACAACAGTATGTATGTAAGCTAAAAATTCCATTCGAAGCAACCGATTTGCGGTTGATTTATTGTTTATACGTTTCCATTTTATTGCCCACTTTTTGGGCCTACGTGCCATCTCCATAGGGTCGTCTCTGGTTTCGGTTTCCCAGATCGAGAGGTGTATGCCAACCTATGTCCATTCTGGCGTTTCGGGTTTGTGACTAAAGTCGCAGACAAATCGATAAATATTTATGTGCCTTAGTTTTGTTGTTTTGACGCCGCGCATAATTAGTAATTAATATTGCCTTTTTTTTGTTTACCGCCTTGATAGCCCAGCGGCGCACACGGTAGCGAGCAGGTAATTTCTGCCTTCAGCCAAATAAACGATCAATTTATGAAAAATTAATTGTTGATTAATTGGTGGTCGGGTGTGATGCATTATGGATGAGCTGTGTACCAGGCAGGCCGTCGTTAACATTCACTTTGCCGGTTTTTTATGTTTTGGCCCCAAAAAAACTGGACTGGACCGAGGACAAGTATTGAGTAGAATTGACTTTACTCCTTACAACCCCTTTTAGAGGGAATAAGTTCCCTTAGTTATAAGCTTGTAAGACATTGCATACCAAAACCCTGATCAATTGTTCTTACACTTTAATTATGTTATTAATTTCTTGCTTTAGAGAAAATCATAATTTCCAAACATGCATCTTTTTTAATAAAGTTTTTATTCAACGCCAGAGGCTACCAAACATCTGCTGCAATTAAGACTCATCCTCTCCAGAATCCCCCCAGCCTTCCGTAGACTCTGAACTGACATCGTCCATATCGGATTGTGAATCCGAACCCATAAGTGCCATCATATCATCGGCATGGGCTTCATCGCAATAGTGCTCCTTGTACTCATGGATAAATCCCAGACGCACAGCAGCTCCTAATAGTTCCACCAGCAGCTCCTTGGCCTTCGACTTGTCCTCGGAGCTAAGCTGAAGTATTTTCGAGGACTTCATTAGTTTTTCCAAACTGGTTGGCTCTCTGATCGATTTAACGAGTTGAATCAACTCTTTTTCGGTAGCCATTAATCCAAAGTTTATACAAAATGTATTTAACGAAGTAAAAAGGGACTGGAAATTTGTTGATATTTTTTTCGTTTGAAGAAAGAATCGGAAACACATTCAGAGCTTACAAATTTTAAGCAAAAGCTACTTGATTTCAATTATAATTATGAGAATTAAAAAGGGGTTGGGAAAGTGCAAAGAAAAGTAGTTTACTTATCTGTATAAATTTGAGGATAAGCCTTGCAAATTATATTATATTATTTATAATAATAACTTCATTAATTTATGGCTTTCCCCAACCGTCCCTCATAATACAAAGTTCAAGTTAAACAAGCAACTCACCTGGACCTGCTCATAGTTTTGCATAGTTTTGACTGAAAATGAATATATGATGCGAATATTAGGCCATCATAAAATCTGTCAGATTCCCAGAATTTACTGTGGCGACTTGGAGGCGCGACAGACGTCGCATTTGAAATTCCTGCATAATTAGCGATTTGGAGTTCGCGATCGGGAAATAGATTCGATTAGGCAACGATTCGGACGGGACCGGTCCATCCGGCTATCACTCTCCACCGCGACCGGTGACAGTAGCGACCGATGGTGTGTAATAAAATCTTCACGCCCGTACACACACACTACAGATATAGATATAGATTTAGATATAGATATAGATATGTAGTAGACATTCCCCAAAGGCGATTAGCACATGGAGCGGACTGAGCGGAGATCGGATAACTTGATGGATTGTTGGCAATTTCTTTGGCGCCAGACTTGGCTTCTGCTTGTATGCGGATTTCGATAGTCCGGGGTTTTTTACTCCTAAATGGTAAACAAAGGCCAGTGTGTGTTAAATATGCAAATTGGCCACAAATTAATTTATCGAGTCTGGGATTAAAGAAATTTCTATAGCCTTTCCACCGAGCGAGCTCTCCCTATTTGGTTCTGGGGAATACCTGATGGAGCCATTAGCTGATTGATTTGGGATACCATTTCTGCCCCATTTGGGGCTTGGAACGCCTTACAAGATGGTCTTCAATCTGGAGAGTCTAGCGAATTAAGTTACTTGAGAGACTTTTTCACACATTTCTCCTGTTATTTTGTTAATAACCAGAATGGAATTCAATCTAAAATCTTGTCATGAATTTAAATCGAATTTTATGGTCTTAATACCTTCTTAGAAAACAGGCATGTCTCGTGTGGCTCAGCATTTTGTTTTTTAATTTTTTTTTTTTGCTTGAAAGATACTCCCCCATAAAAGTCATAAGGAAGCATTTCCGACCAATTTAATTATGGCATCTCTAATTTAATTAGAACCACCAGAGACGATTTTTAGGTCTCTTCATCATCAGTTTATAGCACAAACTCATTCTATATTGCCTTTATTGTCAAATTAATTTAACATTTGTTACACGTTTTCTGTGATCCTCTCTTTGATGGAAACCTTGACGAATTACAGCTCTTATATATAAAGTTGAAATCAAATTAAATACAAATATGGACACTGCCTTTTTTTTGGGGGGAATTTCCGCATGCCGGAGAGGTGAGTCACAATGATTGAACCAAAAGCAAACTTTATGGGCGAGCATTATGGGAAATTATGGAAATTATCTATGTCAACTCTGTGACTGGCACGCGTTTAGCTTTATTTTATTTATTTTATTGAATATTTTCAATGGGAGCAACATCGATGAGTTGCCAGTAAAGACGGGAGTTACTGGGCAAGTTTCTACACTTCTTGTACCTTCCGACTTTTTTAATTTAACCCACCAAGTCTCCCTTCTAAATACTATTAAATACTACTTAATACTCATGTGACCTTCAAATATATTTATATTTTACAAGCAATTTGTATTAATTTAAGAAAGTATTTATAGTATAAATTTTATACCCTTTTCCCGCCTTTCCTAATTGTTTATAGAGCCTTTCAAGTTCAGGTCCCAATAAATTCCATCTGCCCGCACTTATTTCGCTGATCGCTTGACTTGATCCGCTAATTTGATTTGCAAACAAATTCGAAATGGTCAATTTACGTGCACGCCCCCGCATTTCAAAAAAACGCTCCACTGACGAAAATCACTTAGCGGAGAAACCGGCAGCAGCGGAATGCTGCAAAAGCAAAGTGAAATAAGCTGTAAAGCGATTTTAAATTACATTTCTGCCTGCGACTAACAATGGGGCTGCAGAGATTAAATTGACTTGCCAAATTCTTTGTTAGCGGACTCTCCGCATTTTGTTTTGTTTGTTTGCCTGCCCAATGTTCGGGTTAAACCCACTGAATCTGCTGGATCGGAGCGGCATCAAAAACTGGTCCATAAGACCGGCGACTGTCTGACGCCGTCGATGCCGACTTTCACGATCCGGTTCCGCGGCGTTCGGGCGAGTGACGTGAATTAAACATAGAAAAATCGTAGTAAACACTGCCATCGGAGATTATTGCTTCCCCTCAAAACAACCACTAATTATGCGAATTTTGGCAACGAAACGAAACAAACAAAAAGCAAGAGAGGGAAATGTCAGTTAAGGTCGTCGTCGCTGCCGGAGAACCTGCACTATAGATCCCCAGATGGACCACGAGGCCAGGGCTATATGGTCGCTAGGAATTCCCAGATTTAACTTGCTGTCGGTAGCGAATAAAATATTCATTTAAAGTTCGCTGCTTGCCGGAGTTTCTTGGTCCACATTTTAGCATGGCTTTTGGCCGGTTTGGTTAGTTGTTGACAGACCGTTACTATTAATCTATGTTTTTGAAGAAATATTTGGGTTTCAAAACTTAAGATAAATTAGTCACTTATTAATGCAATAAATGTTTGGTAAAATGCCTAAACTTTATTTTTGAGTGTATGGTATATTAAGAACTTCGTGATTTAAAAGTTATTGATTTACAACGTTGCTTGAATGATTAATAAATAATAAAAAACCGTTTTATTTTTTCAAACAAACCGCCTATTCGCGTCAATTCAAATATCTGCTGAAAAGCTTGGCAACGCTGTACTGCATGTTCCAATTGCAGCAATCTGGCAACACTCTATGACCGTTTCAAGTTGAAACTTTCAACGCACTGAGCGGGCATCTCTGATTCCGTGCAGGCTACTTCATAATGATTTATAACCAAAAGTAGCTAGATATTTTTATAAATTAACTAAAATATATTAAATATTTATAATATATATATATAAATATATTTTATAACAAAGTACAAGAAGTAGTTACGTTATTTATATTACTAAACAAGTACACAATTCGGTTGTGCTGGATCGCACACCCGACAGCAATTCAATGCATTGCAAACCTATAACAAACACTTTTAGAGCAATCAATTATTTAAAATATTGCTATTTGAAATAATAGATTTTTAAATTAAGCGGGTTTCCTTCTTAAGATCATAGAAAATAGACAGATCTGGCTAAAAAATAGCTAAGTGTGCCACACGGCTTGAAAGTAGAATGGTGCACCTTGGTCACTCTAGCGCCAGTGCTGCCCGCCCGTAAAAGCTAGATTCTGAACAAAAAAAAGCTATAACCAACACTCTTCGAACATGCTCGACAGAGAAATTGTTCGACCAGTTTGTTATAACTTTGAGCCAAAATAAGCTAAATATATGCTAAAAAACCAGATATAATCCAAACTTTTCGAACCTGCTCGTTCTCTCACAAGTTTCATCTCCGGTGCTTTTGATAAGAATTCTGTCAACTTACTTTCTATGTTATTTTACGCTTATTTACTGATTAACTAATTAACTTACCGAGTGGGACTTCTACCCATTTCTACTTACCCCGCTTACCCGTTAAACCCGGGGAAATTAATTATTAAGTATGAAAATTTAATAAATAAATGTTTATGATATGCAAATTAAATTACCAGCCATAGCAATTACTTATATTATAATTATTACATTTTTGTGCCGGTTTTCCGCAGCTATCTCTGTTTCTTTCGTTAAAAATGTAATGCTCTTTTGGCATACCGATGTTTTTTAGGAGAAAATATACTATAAAGTATTTTTGTTTTTAAAAAGATAAAATAAAGTCAATTTTTCTTTGAAAAAAGCTGTATTTCCCGCTAGCCGCTAGTTTACATTTTATCGCTCCGAAAACGCTGTTTTTTTAATTTTTGCGGGCAAACTGGATTTTTTAGGGGGAAACCACTTTGTGAGATTATTTAGGGTGATGCCGAATTTTTATCTGGTAACACTGGCACTGGTTCAAACGGTTTCTTTCGTTCGTTATCGCTGTTTCATTCGTCCCACAAACTTCCTCGTGAGCACCTCTGTGCTGCTTTCTCCGCTTCTCTGCGTTTCGCGCTTCGCTTTCAAATTCGCCTTTCGTCGCGGGGTGCGTGCGTGTGAGTGAGTGTGCGAGTTGTGTGTTGGTTGTGTGCGGCGAGTGCGTGTGCCGCTATTTGTTTATAAAATCGCCTGCCAAGAAAGCCATGTTGCACTTTAATTGTTTCCCAGCTCAAAATGCACACTGATAAACAACAACAAAACACGCAGCAGCAGCACCAGCAATAATGCCGGCAAACAGCAGCAAAGCGGCTTATTAGTGCGTGTTTGTGAGGGTGACGAAAGTATTTACCGCAAATAAAAGCAACAACAAACATAACCAAACAACAACAGCAATAAGCAGCCGGCGCGCAAATTGTATCTTGCTCTCTCTCTCTCTCTGTCGTTCGCCAAAAACAAGAGAGTTTCCGGCGTTCTCAAAATGCAACAACAACAACAACGCCTGCCTTGCAGAAGAAAAGCGACGAAAACAAAAACAACCGCCTGCCTTGTGATATGTAGCAGCTATCTCCTCCTCCTGCTCGCCGCCACCCACCTTCCGCCCAGCGTGCAAGCGGACGATGGCCCCCACTCCCCGCTTCCCTCAGTTGGCTATCTGGCCGCCCCCAATCCTGCGGGGGGCGGCGGTGGTGGTGGTGGTGGGGGAGGGTCCTCCTCGATCATCGATCAATTCAGTCCGAATTGCAGTGCCGTTACGCACATTTTCCAGGCGCGAGGAATCGATGCGAGCGAAATACCACCAAAGCCCAGTAACGGTAAGTGGAGTGAATAATATGAGGAATTCTTGATATGATTTTAGTAGGGGAGTTATCTATAAGAAAAGTTAATTAAATGGTTGCTTACATTAAATTAAATTAAGTAGAACGAGACTACCTTAT